>APFE031586297.1:2943-66263 GCA_000404065.3 Pinus taeda | reverse complement strand
ACATGTCCCGTGTTCCATATGCAAGTGCAGTCGGTAGCTTGATGTATGCAATTGTCTGTACTAGACCAGACATTGCACATGCAGTGGGAGTATTGAGCAGGTTTATGTCAAAACCAGGGAAGGAGCACTGGACAACAGTGAAGCGGGTTTTCAGGTATTTGCGTCGCACTAGTGATTATGGTTTGTGCTACCAAGGAAGACCAGGATTGGACAGAGTGTTGGATATTCGTGGCTTTGTTGATGCAGACTGGGTTGGAGATCTGGATCAGAGAAGATCTACAAGTGGGTATGTGTTTAACCTAGTTGGAGGTGCAGTCAGTTGGATGAGTAAGAAACAATCTGTAGTGGCACTATCAACTACAGAGGCAGAATACATGGCAGCCACTCATGCAAGCAAGGAAGCAGTTTGGTTGCAGAGATTGTGTTCAAGTATGGGGTTAGTACCGGGAGCTATAAGGATAGACTGTGACAGCCAAAGTGCAATTTTCTTGGCAAAGAACCCTGCTTATCATTCAAAGACAAAGCACATTGATGTTCAGTATCACTTTGTGAGGGATATGATAGAAGACAAAAAGTTGTTTCTGGTAAAGGTGGACACTTTGAGGAATACTACAGATGCATTGACAAAATCTGTGAGCTCTGAGAAGTTCTCTTGGTGTAGAGAAACAATGGGCGTTTCGGGGCTGGAAAAATGACTAAGCTCTCCTGTGGCCCCCTAAAGAAAACAACAAGTGGGAGATTGTTTGGTTGTGTTATATTCTTTCCACGACTAACCTACGTAGTGAACCGGGGGGTGGATTCCCCCCTCGTTGCACTAATTGCACAGTGGGGGGCTCACAGGGGGTTTGAGGGGGGCGGGTAGCCCCCCTCTACGGGGTCCGGGGAAGCGCCCCAGGGAAATTTTTTTTTGGACCCTATATTAGGTTGGGCGAACCTACCTATGGTTTTCGGTCCATGGTTTTGGACGCGATGGTTTTCGGTCCATGGTATTGGATGCTTCGGCATGTATAAATATGTATTGTAACATTGAAAGGAACATAATGAAAAATCAAGTTGGTAGTCCCAGTTTTGGGATCCAGGGGAAAATCTCTGTGCATATGTGTTTTATGTGTTATGCTCTCGCATTGTTTATTTTCTTTGTTTTAGAATTCATATGCAGGTAATTTCTGTACAGGGTTAAAACCTACAATTTCTAAATAGGGATCTAGAAGAAGAGATCTACATGAAGCAACCTGAAAGTTTTATAGTTAAGGGTAAGAAAAAACTTGTATGCAGGTTAAAAAAGTCTTTGTATGGGTTAAAACGGACACCAAATATGTCGTATTAAAAATTTGATACATATATACGGGGACATGGATTCACCAGGAGCAAAGCTTATCACTATGTGTATTTTATATTTATTGGTGACTGTGTTATTTATTTGGTCTTGTATGTGGATGATATGTTTATGATTGGAAATGACAAAGAAATTATCCAAGATTTGAAGACCCAATTGTCCTTTAAATTTGACATGGACGATCTTGGTGTTGCAAGCTATATTTTGGGCATGGAAATTAAACAAGATTGGGGCAAAGAGGAAGCTCTAGTTAAACTAGAGGAAGTATGTCAAGGTAATATTGTAGAGGCTTAATATGCATGATAGTAAATCACTGAAGGTTCTTATTGTTGTAGGTGTAAATTTATCTATTGAGAAGTGTCCCAAGACATAAGAAGAGGAAGAGGACATGTCCGATGTTCCATATGTGGGTGCATTTGGTAGCCTGAAGTATGCCATGATTTGCACCAGACCAGGCATTGCAAATGCAATGGGAGTATTGAGTAGGTTTATGTCAAAACTAGGGAAGGAAAATTAGACAACAATGAAGTGGGTTTTCAGGTATTTGTATGGAATTAGTGATTATGTTTGGTGCTACTAAGGAAGACAAAGATTGGACAATGTTTTATACATTCATGGCTTTGTTGATGCAGAATGGGTTGGAGATCTGGATCAAAGAAGATCTATAAGTGGGTATGTGTTTAACCTATTTGGAGGAGCAACCAGTTGGATGGGAAAGAGATAGTCTGTAGTGGCACTTTCAACTACAAAGGTTGAATACATGGTAGTCACTCATGCAAGCAAGGAAGTAGATTTGTTGGAGATATTGTGTTCAAGTATGGGGTTGGTACAGTGAGCTATAAGGATAGACTATGACAACCAAAGTGCAATTTTCTTGGCAAAGAACCATGCTTTTCATTCAAAGACAAAGAACGTTGATGTTCAATATCACTTAGTGGGGGATATGGTTAAAGACAAAAAGGTGTTGTCGGTAAAGGTGAACACTTTGAAGAATGTTTCAGATGCATTTACGAATTCTATGAGCACTAAGAAGTTTTCTTGGTATAGAGAAATAATGGGCATTGTAGCCTTGGATCAATGACTATACAATCCTACGACCCCCTGTGTGGAAAGAAAACAACAAGTGGGATAATGTTGGGTATATGTTATATTCATTCTACAATTGGTCCCTGAATAAAAAATTTAGGGTTTGGGGCAGTTTCTTGGAAAAACATTCTGGGTGGTTTTTTGCATGGTATTCGTGCATGGTTTTGGGCATGATGGTTTTCTTCCCATGATATTTTGAAGATCTAATCAAAGGAACTATGGTTATGTACTAATCCAGGGTTAGTGGATTTCGGTTTATGAATGCTTCAACATGTATATATATGTATTGTAAAATCAAAAGGAACATACTGAAAAATCAATTGGGTAGTCTTGGTTTTGGGCTCCAAGGGAAAAATTTGTGTGTATTTTTTTTATTTTCTCGCCATTTTATATTTTTATGTTTAAAGAATTCATTTGCAGGTAATTTATGTACAAGGTTAAAAACTACATTGCTTTAAATAGATCATAGAGTCAAGTAAAAAGAGGATATCTTCTCTTGCGTGAACCCCAACATTCCTCGCTCAACATAGTAGCATTATTTTCTTTTACCTAACCAATTATGATTTGAAACTATATTGGAAATGTTTTCACAACAGAGAATGCTTTTAACTTTGAAAACAACAATTGATGTATTGACTGAATTTGGGATTGTTAGGATATTCAGACACAAAGGAAATAGTTAACTATAACTTGGTCTAGTGTAGAGTTAGGTAAAGTTTGTTTCTTTACTATGTACTCTTGTAACCTACAATCTGATGGTCATGACATGTTCTAGACATGAAGTGATCCTGATGGTTCATTCTCTCATCGGTATTACCGACACTTGATCCATGGCTTAACACTCGATTGGTCCATGATCTCTATTTAAAGAACATGGAGGGTTATTTGAAGGGTGACTGTTCATGAGAGAAGCTTATGTAAATTTTCTCTCTTTGATTAATAAATTGCCTGAAGTGGTCACATTGGCTTAGGTCATGGATTGTTTCCCTCTTTGAGGGTTTTAACCACATTAAGAATACTGGTGTATTGATCTATGATATGTTTGTGAGCGGTGTCCTTTGGTTTTCTATCTAAGGAACTTACCCTGTAAATTCCTACATGGTATCAGAGCTATTTGAGGGTCGCATTCATTGGTGATCTAAATCTGAATCCAATACAACTACATCTGAATGTCGTTTCCTAGATATATTATTTCTGACTGCTTTCAGGCCGAGAGGACTGCTCTATTGTGTTAGGAGCATCTGTTCTAGTGAGGAATCCCTTTCGTTTCACGCAAAAAGGTTTTGATAGACCTAGCTACGTCATTTTTAATATCTTGAGGTATACAATCTTTATTTGCAATTTTAGTTATTCATCTCTCTATTTATTTTAGTTTATTTAGCTCTCTGTTTTTTATTACCAGATCTATACCTTTCATTTTTGTGTATGCTCTTTACCCCATGACTCTGTGTGATTTGGGAAAATCAAAAATAGAAAGGAAGGATTTTTCTCATGTGTATGCTCTTTTCCGTCACGCCTTAGTGTGATCTCGAAAAATCAGAAACATTGAGGAAAATATTTAGTTTTCGACGAAAGTCAACTTCAAGCCATAAGGTTTGGTTTTTTTTGCATGTCTGTGTTGGGTTGTGTGGTTTTTTGTTTTGTAGGCAAAAAGAGAATTTTCAAGTAAGCACGCATCACAAAGCTCTAATGACTAAAAAAAAAAAAAACTCCTTCCTCTTTTCCAAAAATTACTTACCTTTTAAACTAGCTCACTTGGTCCAAAGTTACTTTATGAGAATGGAGGTCTTAGGTTCAAGGCTTTCTTTTTGTTGAGTTACTTTTTCAAAAAACACATGTAACATATGTTTTAAATTACTTTATGTAAAAGTGTTCTCACCCATTATAAAAAGTGAGTCACTTATAATTCTAAAGTCTCTTTATCTTTTATTTAAGTTACAATTTAGTGAGTAGCTCATAAAGTACCATTTTAAAAGTGACTTTCACTTATTTATAAAAGTGGGTCACATATTTTATTTTTTAAAGTGAGTTAATTAGATTAAGTTTGGAAAGGGGGAGTGGGGGGGTTTAAATATAACATTATCATTCACTTCTTCACATTCACGCACTTCGTTGGCATCTTCAACAACGTTTCTTCAAAAATCCATAACTTCTTCATCTCGAAGCTATTTTTTTTAATCGGCCTAATTTTTTAGATCTTTCCATTGGAACACTTAGTTTTAGCATATACAGCTTCAGTTTCTGCTAAAATGGAAAGTACATGCCAAGTTATTTTGGACAACACCAACTACTTCCAATGGTGGTCCTACATTGTGGATTTACTTAGAAGTAAAGTTCTTTATAGAATAGCCTCAGGCCAAGAAACTAAACCTAAAGATGAAGATAAGGCAGCCAAATGGGAAAATAAGAAAGATCAAGCACATGGGTTAATAAGGATGTCTATTTCTCCAAACCTTAGATTCCATATCGCAGAACTTTATACCCCTAATGAAGCAATGAAACATCTCACTAAAGTTTTTTTAATTAAAAATTAAATTATAACCCATCAACTCGAAAATGTGTTGCTTACGTTGGACCCCAATAATTTTTCTTCCATTGAAGACTTTTTGTCCAAGTTCAAGAACCTTAGACTTCTTTTGGAAGGTGTTAAAGTTAAGAAACAAGATGGTAGCCTTATCTATTCCATTCTTACTAAGTTGGTTATAGCCTACTCTGTGTTTGTTTCCAACTTCCATTCTATTAGAAGTCTTCATTTCTCAAGGACAAGACTACAAGCCCCCCTCTTTTGATGTCTTTTGTGATTCTTTAATAAGAGAACAAGAAAAACTCTTACATCTTGGTCTTCTTAATCTTGGAAAATCTTCTAAGAAAGCCTTAGGTTCCCAGTAACAAACAAATTCAAAGAATCCTAAGAAGCAGTATCCTAAAAGGAATGGTCCTAAACCAAACAAGGGTCCTAAGCAATTTCAGTCTCAAAATGAAAAATCAATTCAACAAAATGATAAGGCAAATAAAAACAAAGGGAAGAATATTGATAGACATTGCAACTTTTGTAACCGAGATGGCCACTTAGAATACAAATTCTTTAAGAAGATGGAAGCCTTGGAAGCAGCAATGAAGAAGCATAACATCCATTTGGGGCATTCTTCAACTTCATATTCAAGAATAGAACTTTCTCCATGTGGTTGTCAACCATATCGGTCTGGCTATGCACTAAATGTATCTTCTTCTTCTCATTCTTGTGAGTGGATCATTGATTTTGGAGCTTCTTATCACATGGCCAAAAAAAATGCATGTTTTCTTCTTTAAATTATTGTAACACCAAAAATATATATGTTGGTGATGACAGATCTCTTAGTGTTGTAGGGACTGGAACTATACATCTAGACAATGGTCAATTTAATGATGTATTATGTGTTCCAACCTTATCCTGCAACCTTCTATCTGTATATTAGATAACTTATTTAGGTGAAGGTAAAATCGTTGAATTTTCACCTCATGATGTTGTAATTAAGGATCTATGAGATCCTAGACAAATTTTAGCTACTAGCATCGCTGATGATTCTACAAGGTTGTATAAGTTTAACAACTTTAGGTCATCAACTTTTCCCTCATTATTTGTTGCTCATAATGATAAATTGAGCAAACTTTGGCATGAGCGATTTGGTAACTTAAACTATCTCTCCCTTCAAAATCTGTGTAAAGAAAATATGGTGACATGTCTTCCTATGGTATCTTATAGAGATGGTGTTTGCTCTAGATGTGTACTCAGAAAACATCATCAACATAGTTTTGAAAAACATGCATCTTGGCATGTCTCAGCCCCTTTACAACTTGTGCATAGTGATTTATGTCGTTCACTTCCAGTTGTTTCATTCTTTGGCTACAAGTACTTCTTAACTTTCATTGATGATTTCTCTAGACGCACTTGGCTATACTTCTTAAAACTCAAGAGTGAATTATTTAAGATGTTCTTGGCCTTTAAGGCCTTCGTTGAGAAGCAATTTGGACATCACATTCTTAAGCTAAGATTTGACAATGGTGAAGAATATGTTAACAACAAATTCATCAACTTTTGCACTGAGCATGGAATTCAAATGCAACATAATGTTCCATATAATCCACAACAAAATGGTGTAGCTAAAAGGAAGAATTGCACCTTAAAGGAAATGGCTAATTGTATGCTTCAATCTAAAGGATGTTAGGAAATTATATATTATAGAGCAATGGAACACATAAAATATTGCAGAAAAACATAGAAAACACATAAAACAAGAGAGACATAGATATACGTGGTTCAACCAATTTGGGCTACGTTCACAGAGAAACAACCAGTCCTTCCTTTTATATTATCCAACAAACTGAAGAGATACAACCTACAATGGATCCATTGTAATTCCCTCTTCTCTCTCGCTCAATCTCCTCTGTCTTCTTGCTTAGAATACATATCTACGTAGACGTAATATAATTCCCTCATATATAGCGAGGGGTTGCTTTCTAGGGCAAAAAGCCCTAAATTAAACATTACTTCTACTGTTAGGTATCCGCCTAATGAGCAACCCTACAAAATTACAACATTTTACAAGGCAATTTTACATCTATTTTTAGCTTCAGAGGTGCTACCCCCGATCCCCCCGCTAGGGGGCTCCCAAAGGTCACAGTCGTGCCCCTAGACCCCCCTACAGTGAATATTTTACGGGCAGCGTTGCAACCCCACTACGAAATGGGGTCCAATGTGGTGATACCTTTGAATACATAAGATAATCAGGCTCCACACCCAAAAATCTCCCATTTGGAGACTGATTATAGCAACTCCACCGCTACTTCCTTTGATGGAAAATGACTCCACTCTGGACCTAGTTGTTTCTCATCTTCTTCATCATACTTGAATACCAATTGAAACTGAGCAAATTCTTAGTTTCTCCCTGGTTACAACTTTTGTTAACATATCTGCAGGATTTTGGCTAGTGTGTATCTTTTCCATCTTCAACTGTCCATATTCCAATGCTAACCATATGAAATGGTACTTGAGCTGTATATGTTTAGTCTTGGAATGAAATGTAGAGTTCTTTGCAAGATGTATGGCACTCTGGATGTCATTGTATAACTTGCCCAACTCCTGCTTCTTACCCAATTCATCCAGAAACCTTTGTAACCAAATCATTTCTTTACTAGCCTCTGTAGCAGCAACATACTTTGCTTCTGTTGTTGAGAGTGCAACAACACTTTGCAGTTTTGAGATCTAACTAACAGTTGTTCCACCTACAGTAAACACAAACCCTATTGTGCTCCTCCTATTATCTCTATCACCTGCCATATCTGCATCAACATATCCCTGTAGAGCAATGTTTGAACCACCAAAGCATAATGCTTGATTTGTGGTACCTCTCAAATACCTGAGAATCCACTTCATTGCCATCCAATGTTATTTTCCTAGATTCTTCATGTACCTGCTTACAACTCCCACTGCATGTGCAATATTAGGCCCTGTGTAGACCATTGCATACATTAAGCTTCCAACTACTGATGCATATGGAACTTTAGACATATGAGCCATTTCTTCATGAGTCTTGGGACACTCCTCCTTACTTAATTTGAAATGGCTAGACAAAGGTATACTAACTGGTTTTACATTCTGCATATTAAATATTTTCAACACCTTTTCTATGTACTCACTTTGTGAAAATGTTAATTTGTAATTTTTCCTGTCTCTAGTTATTCTCATACCAAGGATTTGTTTTGCAACACCCAAATACTTCATTGCAAATGAGTTCGCCAATTTTCTTTTGAGCACATTTATTTCCTGAATGTTAGAACCTGCAATGAGCATGTCATCTACATACAATGACAATATAATATAGTTTCCATCATTTTTCCTTTTGAGATAAACACAATGATCAGAGTGGCATCTAGTATAACCTTGTTTAGACGTAAACCTGTCAAATACCACTACCTTGGAGCCTGTTTTAAGCCATACAATATCTTCTTCAACTTGCACACTAGTTTCTCCTTCCCTTTTACCTCATATCCTTGTCACTACTGCATATATATCTCTTCCTCCAAATCCCC
Source organism: Pinus taeda (assembly GCA_000404065.3). Lineage (NCBI taxonomy): Eukaryota > Viridiplantae > Streptophyta > Pinopsida > Pinales > Pinaceae > Pinus > Pinus taeda. The sequence continues at coordinate 57,772 of APFE031586297.1, read as the reverse complement.
ATGGAGAAAGGTTTTCTTTACATCTAATTGCTCAAGATGAAAATCTTCAACTGCTAGTAGACTTAAAATAGTTCTAATTGAAGTCATTCTAACAATAGGAGGAAATATTTCATCAAAGTCTATACCCTTTTCTATGTAAACCCTTTCACCGCAAGTCTAGGTTTATACCTTTTTATACCTCCATCTTCTTCTTTCAACTTGTAAACCCATTTATTCTGCAATGTTGTTTTACCTGTAGGCAACCTAATTAAGTCCCAAGTCTAGTTATGTGCTAAGGAGTCCATCTCTTCTTTCATGGCCTGCTCCCACTTCTTCCTGGTTTCTACCTGTACCGCTTCTTCATAATATTTTGGTTCACCAGAATCAGTCAACAATACATCATATAATGAAGAAGAGTATCATTCAGGAGGTCTACTTATCATGGTAGATCTTCTAACACCACTTTCAAGTGTTTGAGGTGCTTGTTGTTGTTGTGGTTGTTGTTCTCGATGTTGATCATTATGATTTTCAGGAACCATCAATTTTTCTATGATCTCGTCAAGCACTGTGATTCTTTGTTTTCTTTTTCCTGTTTCTTTTCCTATAGCTGATCCTTATACAAAACATTTTCATTGAATATGACATCTCTACTCCTAATGATTTGCGTTTTTCATAATCATAAAAGTGATAACCAAAATCATTAACACCATATCCAATAAAGGTACATTTCTTTGATTTTGCCTCAAGTTTTTTTATATTTTCTTTATTAATATGGACAAAGGCTTCACAACCAAAAGTCTTTAAAAAAGAGTAGTTTACCTTTTTACCTATCCATGCCTCCTCCAAAATACCACCATCTAAGGAACTTGAATTCTCTTTGTTTATTTGATAAACAGCAGTATCTACAACATCTACCCAAAATTGTAAAGGCAATCCTGCGTGTAATCTCATGCACCTTGCACGCTCCATGATTGTCATGTTCATCCTTTCTAACACATCACTTTCTTGTGGTGTTCCTAGAACTATCTTCTCTTTTCGAATTCCATTCTCTAAACAATAACTATCAAACTCTTTGTTGCAACATTCACCTCCATTGTTTGATCTGAGACACTTCAACCTTTTTTTTGTCTTATTTTCAACCAAAGCTTTTCATTTCTTGAAAGTATCAAATACATTAGATTTATTTTGAATACAATAAATCCAGGTTTTTATGGTTGCATCATCAATAAAAGTAACATAATAACGAGAGCCACCAAGAGATGATACCTGAGAAGGTCCCAATACATCTGTATGCACAAGCTCTAATTTTTTGCTCTTCTTTTCTTTCCAAACTCTGAGGAATTTGTTTTCCATAAACACAATTCTCACAAAATTCTAAATCAACATGCTTCAAACCTAGCAACAAAATTCTTGAGTGAAGAATCTACATATCCTTCTCACTCATGTGCCCGAGCCTATGATGCCACAATGTCGTATTTTCTCCGGTAGAGGTTAAAGCATTAACAGAATTAGAAATACCATTGCATAAATACAATGTAACAACCTTTTTCTCCTTTTTCTATTACCAGGAATCCTTTAGTGACCTTCCAGGCTTTATCTGTAAAAGTAGTCACACAGCCTTCACCTCCCAACTACCCTATTGAAGTAAGATTTTTCTTCAGATCTGGGATGTGCCTTACCTCCATCAATAGCCATTTATTTCCATTCTGTTGTTTTATGAAAATTGTACCCATTCCAATGATTTTGCAAGGTTTATCATCACCCAATCAAACCTATCCAAAATCTCCTTGACATAATCATGAAAATGTTTCCTATCAGGTGTGGCATGAAATGAGACCCCTGAATCTACCACCCATGCATCAATAATATTTTCTAAAGAAAGAATCAAAGCATCTTGCAACACATCACCTATCACATTCAGTTCATGATTGTTTTCTTGTTGTGCGTCTCCTTCTTTTCCCTTCCAAGACTTACAGTCTTTCTTCAGGTGTCCTTTCTTCTTGCATTTCCAGCACACTATCCCCGATCTGGACTTAGATCTTCCTTTCCTTGACTTGTTTCAATATCCTGGGCTCTTTGCTCTTTCCATTTTCCTTCCCCTAATGTCTGCAGTCAAAGCATTACTTGATGTCTCAATGGAGGTTTTCCGTCGCATTTCCTAGCTAAGGATTGTACCGACAACATCATCAAACTTTAAAGTATTAGATCCAAAAACACAATTACTAATGGCCATAACTAAACCATACCAACTTTCTAGCAATGAGCACTTTCTGGCAATGATCACAGAAATAACAGAGCCCTAACTTCATCATCAAAATTTACCCCTACAAAACTTAACTGACTGGTAATAGTATTAAATTCATTTAAATGATTAGCAACAGATCCACCTTCTGACATTTTCATATTAAATGAAAACTTCATAAGAAATACCTTATTTGAGGCAGAGTGTTTTTCATATATTTTGGTCAATGTCAACATTAAACCCTCTGTTGTCGTTTCCTTTGAAATTTAAATGCTACCGATGCCGCTAGGTACAGCTGTATTGTTCCTTGTGCCTTTCTGTCGAGAATATCCCATTGTATGTTTGTCATACTCGTCGGCTTCTTTGCCTTTTCTCTCAATGGTTGGTACAAATCTCTCTTATACAGATAATCTTCCATATGCATCTTCCATGGCTGGTAGTTTTGGCCGTTAAATTTTTCGACCCTAAACCTACCATCTTCCACCATTGCTCCGACTAGAACCAAGAACTCTTCTCTCATGCGAGTTTATCAGCCAAATAGGCCTTCAACTTTGATACCAGTTTTTAGGAAATTATATATTGTAGAGCAATGAAACACATAAAATATTGTAGAAAAACACAAAAAACACATAAAACAAGAGAGACACAGATATACGTGGTTCACCCAATTTGGGCCACTTCCACGGAGAAATAGCCAGTCCTTCCTTTTATATTATCCAGCAAACTGAAGAGATACAACCTACAACAGATCCACTATAATTCTTTCTTCTCTCTCACTCAATATCCTCTCTCTTCTCACTCAGAATATAGATCTACATAGACGTAATACAATTCCCTCATATATAGCGAGGAGTTGCCTTCTAGGGCAGAAAACCCTAAAGTAAACATAACTTCTACCGTCAGATCTCTGCCTATTGAATGACCCAGATTGACTACGAAATTGCAACATTTTACAGGGAATTTTTACATCTATTCTTAGCTTCGGGGGACTTCCCCCTATCCCCCACCAGGGAGGCCTCCCAAAGGTCGTAGTCACCCCCCCAGACCCTCCCTACAATGAATATTTTATGGGCGGCAATGACAAACTAGGATCCAATGTGATGATACCTTTGAATACAGAAGATAATCAGGCTCCACACCCAACAAAGGACTTAGTCTTAATTTTTCGGCAAAAGCAACTAAATGTGCAAATTACATAGTAAATTGCACTCCTACTAAGGTTTTAAAAAATATCACTCCAGAAGAAGCATGGGCCCATATTACTGACGAGAAACATAGAGCCTTAGAATCAAAGAGTGAAAAATGTATTTTTATATAAAGGTGTCAAAGGATATAGACTTATTCCACTTAAGTCCAAAAATATTATCATTAGCAGAGATGTAAAGTTTGCTGAAAATATATCGGCCTACGAGCCTAGTTCGATGGATGTGCCACCTCTCTATATCCCTTCTACTTCTGAAAATATTTCTTCTTCAGATGATGATAGTGAGGATGAAAATCCCCCCCACCTTCTCAAAATCCTCCTTCAGCTCCTCAACTTCCAAAATGGGTCTGTGCTACTCGAGATGCAGCAGGTGCTCTTGCAGGTGATCCTACAAATCAACGACGTACACGTTCTCGGTTCAATAGAGCCTCTTCTTTACCGGCTCAAGCTTCAGCTAATTATGATCCTAACATCTTTGCAAAAGCGTCAGGCCATCCAGATTAGGACACAGCTATGAATGAAGAATATCGTTCATTGTTGGCAAATGATACATGGGATCTTGTTCCTCTTCCAAAAGGACGAAAACTTGTTAGATGCAAATGGGTTTACAAAACCAAGTTTGGACTAGATGGAAAAGTTGATAAACATAAATATCGTCTTGTTGCTAAGGGTTTTTCACAATTTGAAGGCATTGACTATACTGAAACCTTCTCCCCTATTGCCAAAATTAACTCTATCTGCCTTGTTCTTTCCCTTGTTGCCTCTTCAAATGGGAAGTCCATCAGATGGATGTTAAATCTGCCTTCTTACATGGGGACTTGCACGAAGAAATCTATATGGCACAACCTCCTGACTTTATACAAATTGATTCCAACCTTGTATGTTGGCTTAAGAAATCCCTTTATGGTCTCAAGCAAGCCCCTCAAGCTTGGCATGCCAAAATGGATAGTTTTCTTGTAGATACTAGCTTCTCTAGGTGTCATTCTTACAATATTGTTGTTAGTTCCTTATACTACTATTGTAACCCCTTATTATTATTAGTACAACCTTTTTATTATATTGTTCTGCACATGTAGTTCCCATATTGTTACTATTATGCCCCATAGAAGCCCACTATTGTTATTATTGTGTCCTTACATTATTATTGTTATGTTTGCTCTGATTATATTATGACCCCTTAGACTCCTATATATAGAAAGGAGGTCTTGTCATTTGTATCATCCAAGAATTGTTTATTTGTGTAATGTAAAGGAGGTTGTCCCCTCGAAGAAGCTTATTTCTAAGGTGTTGATCTATCTTTCCTATCTTTCTGTGAGCTGGTTTCATAACATTTGGTATCAAAGCTTTGGATTTTAGGGTTTCACTGCTCCAAACAGGTCATCATGGACTTTTCTCTATAACCTTCTTTTCTAAGACATTTCAGAAGAGAAAAACAAAACCCTTTGAGACAAAATCTCTCTGAACCTCGGGTCTGAATTTCAATTCGTGTCTCGCTATTTTTTTGGAGATATGATCTGAGGAAGTTAGGGTTTTTGCAAGCTCCACAATTTCATCTAAAACAAGTCATCGTGGAATTTTTGCTATAGCGTTTTCACTATGAAGTTTCAGAAGCTAAAAAAAAACCATTTGGGAAGACATCATTCTGCACCTAGGTTCCAAATTCCAGATCCTGTCTCGCTACATTTTCAAAGATATAATCTGAGGAAGTTACAGTTTTTTCAGACTCTCGAATTACATCTTAAACAAGTGACCTGGGAAAATCATCATAACTTTCTCTTTGAGGATCAGATTGAAATTTCGTAAGAAGTTATAGAAAGAGGACAAATTGTAGTTTCTTGTTTATATTTTTCATATCTGAAGGTCAAAACAGTGACACGTTTCACTTCATACAAAGTTCGCTCTTCTAAAAAGGTATATAATCAGGTCATCTTGGGAGATTGTGCATAAATATTTCTTGGAGAATCCAATTTCAATCAAATTGGTGGCATTTGAAGGAGGACGCAGAGGGCTACTACAGGTCATGATTTCAGAATTGGAAAATCTGAAATTACATAGTTACAGTCGTTTCAAGATCGAGCTCTTAAAATCAAAAAAGGCAATATGAGGAAGTTTGATGGCAAGGATCCAGTAAATTGGATATTATAAATGGAGCAATATTTTGATCTATATGAGGTGAAATTGTTACAAAAGGTACGTATTGCATCTTTATATTTAGAACCGGATCAATTTATATGATATAAAGGGTTGTGTTCTTGTAAAGCACTTGTCACTTGGTCAATTTTCACAGAAAAATGATAGCACATTATGAGGATACAAAGAGTAACACCTTCTTTAGTCAATTGATAAATATCAAACAACAAGGTTCAATGGTAGAGCACATTGAGGATTTCAAAAAATTGAATATAAGAGAAAATGATATTCTAGAGAAGAAAAGGGTTGATTTCTTCATAGGGACTTTAAAGGATAACTTTCAACATGAGGTTCGTCTTTAGGAACCTAATTCATTAAAGAAGGCATTCAGGTTGGAAAAAAAAATTGAAAGTGGAATTATGGAAACAAGGAATCCTACCACTCACAACTATAAATATGGAATTGTTTTTTCTTATAGCCTTCCACAACCTACAAGGTTTACACGACAATAATTGGAAGAAAAAAGAGAAAAAGGACTTTGTTACATTTTTGATAAGAAATACACTAAAGGTCATAAGTGTGCTGAGAAGAAATTATTGTACATAGATTGTGAAGAGGAGGAAGAAAAGGATCAAGAAACATCAAAAGAAGAGGATATACACCAGAAACCAACCCCAAATAAAGAATAAATGAATTTGAACATATCTTATAAAGCATTGGAAATAATTACCACTCCTCAAACTTTCAAGATAGAAGGACATATCAAGAAGAAAAATGTTCAAGAAGTGAAAGATCACATCGAGAAAGAAGAAATGAATCCAACCATACCTTGTAATGCATTGGACGGAATGGACATTACAATTGTCATAACACCATCACTGCCTAAAAGGGAATCAAGGGAGCGAGATGGCTAGGTTTCCTGTAACCCCCAGCGCCGCCGACACAAGGATCTCAGGGACAGCGATTGTAGGAAAACCCTGCACAATCCTGCGAGCTAGATCAAGCGATCCTTGGATCTGGTTTTCCTCTGCAACTGATCGGTCCTCGGCCACAGAGCAAACCCTCTCCAGCCCTCGGTCCTGTGCCGCCGCTGCCCTCAAAGCTCTGCGATGCCCTGGAACGTTTTCAAGCCTGGTCGACAGTATTGCTGCCAAAATGCCGGACCCAAATCAGTACTGGGCCGCTGCGATCTCCCCTTCGAAGTTTACGCCCTGGTCAGGAGTTTTCGCCCGCGCGGATGGAAAAAAGACCCGGCAGTCTGCTACTTGACCCTCTTTCGGAAAATTGTGGGCATGATCTACCACTTCCTGGCAGGACAGCTCGCCGCCCAGTCGGTCTTCTTCCACGCTGAAGCCTCTTGGCTGCAAGGATTGGGGTCTGCATGCAGCAGATCTACCCCATCGCACACATGCATGGTCCTCTCTCTGCAACCGCAGGCCAGATATCACTGCTAGAGGCAGAGCAGAAACCCAGATTGAGGGCAAACATCAGGTAACCAAAACATGTTTTCAGATTTTCATTAAAACACTAGAGTCGAAATCCTTTTTAGCTTGGGTAAATGTAGAAAGTACTGTGTTGCAGCTGAAGCATCAACTCTGTGCTTTGACTGGGTATCCTAGACAGATCCAACACCTAGTAAATGGTAGACGGTCCCTCCAAGACAACAGAACCATGGGAAGCTATGGGATTAGGCCAGGAGAAACCATTGTTTTAAACCTCAGACTGAGGGAAGGAGCTCCCACACAGGGTCAGACAAGCAGCTCAGGAGGGGAGATGGGGAAAAAGGCTGCACCTCAGCAACAACCCAAAGGAGGGATCTCATACAAAAACATCCTCCAGGGCAATAAAGATCCAGGATCTTCTCCAGATCAAGGCAAGTATATTCCTAGGCCATATATCATAGATCAGTTAGGGCAAACCCTAGCCCTAAACATTGACTCTACAGGGCTGGATGTTTTTGTAAATTCCTATGAAAAACAGGCCCTAATCTGTCGTTTTAACAGTTTCTGGCTGAAACCAATGGATCTATTCCATTGGATCTTCACTACTTGGACCATGGAATGTGACATACATCTATGCTCCAAGGGTTTCTTCATAGTCAGATTTGCATCCTCGGAAGTCAGAGAAACAATCATCAGCAATGGGCCCTGGTTCTGGGGAACATCGGGGCTTTTCATGACCCCATGGTTTCCAGATTTCGATCCAAACACCATGACTGTAACCAAAGTGTCGGTTTGGCTCCGTTTATTCAACCTTCCCCTCCACTTCTGGAGTGAACAAGTCTTGGAAGGAATTGGGAACAGCATAGGGAAATATATCAAAATAGATCTGGAGAGAATTGATGAAAGGTTATACACCTTTTCCCGTATTTGTGTTGAAGTAGATCTCAGCAAAGGACTGCCAGATAATATAAGCTTGATCTATAAACAACAAAACTGGCTGCAAACACTAGACTACGAAAACACTGCTTTCAGATGCAGGTTTTGCAGGCAGACAGGACACCTACAAAGCACATGCCCAGAAGCAAAAAAAGTAAACAGCAAAAAGAAGCAAAAAGGAAAGCAGAGGAAAGGATGGCAATTTCCCCCCCCTGATTCAGATGATGAAGAATCAGAAGCAGAAGAGGACGACACCTTAGCATAAAATGCAGAGGTATCCAAAGAAAAGGAGAATAAGGAAGAAGCTTCATCAGCAAACAAGGATACAAAGTTTCACCAAAATCAGGCAGAGAAGACAAACGAGGAACAGAACATGGGAGGGAACAAACGGCATCACCACTCAGATACTTCAGACTCAGACAAGGAAATAGGCTCACGAAATGTAGAAACTCAGTTAGTCATTGCTTCGATCGAGCCAGCACAAGGAGAATGGCGAAATGTTGAAAAGAAAAAGGGGAGAAAAACTTGAAGCGTGAAGTTTTTTCATGGCCGGATCTCAGTTTTTTTTTCCTCTTTCTCTCTCTTTCTCCTCTATTCTTTTTCTCCTCTTCTTTTTTTTTCATGCAAGTTAGACTTCTAACGTTGCGCGGGGTGCTATTGCACTCGTGCCCATTTGGGCATCTTATGGAATGCTTCATTGCATCTGCTAGTGTAACTTTTCATTAATTCTTTTAGTAAAAGGTTACCGTTTTTTCTTTGGAAAAAAAAAATGCATTGGCCGGAATTACCACTCCTCAAACTATCAAGATAGAAAGACATATCAAGAAGAAAAAGGTAATAGTGTTGATTGATTCAGGCAATACGCATAATTTTATTCATTGTAAGATAGCCAAGGAATTGAATTGCTTCCTATATCCAGCGCCAGAGTGTCAAGTGATGGTTGCAAGTGGAGGAACCATAAATTGCTCTGGAAAGTGTCATAATATCAAGTTATCCATGGAAGAATATGTATTGAATAGCCCAATGCTTTCCATTCCTGGGTGGTGTTGATGTTGTACTAGGAGCCCAATGGCTACAATCCTTGGGTACAATAGCTTTTAATTTTCAAGAACTTTTCATGAAATTTTTTCGGAAGGAAAGGAAGTTGAATTAAGGGGTATCAGAGAGAAATCGGGAAATATAATCATCTCTAATGGAATGACAAAGCTTCTAAATAATGAACAACGAGGCGTGATTGCACAATTATGTTTGCTATTGGTTCCCACATTGAAATTGTCTATTTATCTAGATCTCAAAAAAGTCTTGGACAATCATTCCAAGGTATTTGAGACTCCCAAAGGTCTCCCACATATTCGTGATCATAATCATGCTATTCATTTGATTCCAGGAAATGTTCCTCCAAACATCAGGCCTTATAGATATCCATATGCCCAAAGAAGTGAAATTGAACATATGGTTGCAGAAATGGTAGAGGTTGGTATAATTATCCAACCAAATTTGATAAACAAAGCAAGGGATGAATGGAAGAATGGCAAAGCAGGTGGGAACTCATTCAAAAGTTTCCAAAGATCCCAGTTCCAACAATATTGCTAGAAATTGACAAGAAAGGAAAAATCATATTGGAACCTAGAGCAATCACAGAAACAAGAACCCGACAACTACGAAATCGATCAATTTCAGAGTATCTCATCAAGTGGAAGAACTTACTTGCTAAAGATTCCATATGGGAGGACAAGAATTTTATACATAAACATTAATAACTACTCAAGCATTGAGGAATTTACCTTTTGAAGGAGGGGGGCATGTTAGGTCCCTATACTACTAGTGTAACCCATTATTGTTATTAGTACAACCCCCTTATTATATTGTTGTGGCCATGTAGTTCCCATATTGTTACTATTGTGCCCCATAGAAGCCCACTATTATTATTATTGTGCCCTTACATTATTATTGTTATGTCGGCTCTGATTATATTATGACCCCTTAGACTCCTATATATATAAAGGAGGTCTTGTCATTTGTATCATCCAAAAATTGTTCATTTGTGTAATGTAAAGGAGGTTTCCCCCTCGAAGAAACTTATTTATAAGGCGTTGATCTACCTTTTCTATCTTTTTGTGAGTTGGTTTCATAACAACTGTCTACACCAAGAAAGTGGGTAAGTCTCTTATCATTCTTGTTCTTTATTTTGATGGTCTTATCCTTACTAGTAGTGATCCCAACCTTATAAACCATGTGAAGTCCAGCCTTAAAAAGAAGTTTGAAATGACAGACTTAGGACACTTGCATTATTTTCTTGGTCTTCAAGTCTTGCAATCCAAGGAAGGTATTTCCTTTTCTCAGTCCAAGTATGCATGTGAGCTTCTACGCCACTTTCACATGGAATACTGTAAGCCAGCCCCTTCTCCCTTTCAGTCTCGATTCAAACTTTCAGTCACTTGTACTTCCCCTGAAGTTGATGCTACCTTATACGATCAACTTGTAGGAAAAATTTTGTATCTGACCCATACTCGTCCTGACCTTTCCTTTGTTGTTGGCCTTATTGCTCAGTTTATGAAAAACCCACATGAAAATCATTGCAAATCGGCTAAATGAATACTTCATTATGTTAGAGGTACAATTCAGTTTGGAATTCATTACAGTGCATAAGCATCTCCTCTATTGGTTGGTTTCACTGATTCCGATTGGGCTAGTGACCCTAATGATCGGAAGTCTACTCCAGGTTATGTGTTCACTCTTGGTTCTAGACCTATTACATGGGCTTGTAAGAAACAAAGTGTCATTTCTCTTTCTTCAACAAATTAGAGTATCGTGGCATCATAGAAGCTAGTAAGGAAGCCATGTGGCTTCGTCAGATCCTGTCAGAGTTTGGCTTTCAGCAGCAGCATCTGACTACACTTTGGTGTGGTAATCAAAGTGTCATTCAACTATGCAAAGATCCAATCCAACATTAGTGCAGCAAACACATTGAACTACACATGCACTTCATCAGAAAGCTCATTCATGACCATGTCCTTGAAGTGCAGTATTGTTCAAGAGATGATCAAGTTGCAGGCATCTTTACAAAGGCTCTCACAGAGGCGAAGTTTACTAAACTTCAATTTATGGTTGGATTTCAAGAAGTTGTCACTAAGGGGGGATAGGGTCTAATGTCTCATTCATTCTCCTATTGTGTCATATTTGTACATCCTTCAATCCTACCCCAAGTTGTTCTTAAGGGGGGATGTTAAGATATTTCGACACATAGGAAATAGTTAAGTATAACTTAGTCTAGTGTAGAGTTAAGTAAAGTCGTTTCTTTACTATGTACTTTTGTAGCTTACAATCCGATGGTCATGATATGTTCTAGACATGAAGTGATCCGACAATTCATTCTCTCCTTGGTATTACTAACACTTGATCGGTGGGCGATTGGTCTATGATCTCTATTTAAAGAGCATGGAGGGTCCATTTGAAGGGTGACCGTTCCTAAGGGAAGCTTATATAAAAAATAATAAAATAATAATAATAATAATAATAATAAATAAAAATAAAATAAAAATTAAAAATATATATATATATATATATATATATATATATATATATATATATTAATTAATAAATTCTTTGAAGTGGTCATGTTGGCTTAGTGGACTGTTTCCCTCTTTGAATGTTTTAACCATGTCTAGAATACTGGTGTATTGATCTGTGATCTGTGATCTGTTTGTAAACGATGTCCTTTGGTGTTCTATCTAAAGAACTTACCGTGTAAATTCCTACAAAGATAGATTCATATAAATATACATATTGAAATTTATTATTTAATATGCAATTATATAACATTTCTCTAAATTTCTATTAGGTGTGCAGCTATATATTAATGCCCAAAAACATGTAAAACCAATATTGATATAAAATTCTCACTCACTAAACCATAGTCTCTAGACCAAATCTCTATTAGACATCGTTTTAAAATTATCAAATACATATAAGAGAGAACAATTGTAAGTTAGTCGGGTAATTAGGCTCCTTGGAACTTTGGACTCTTTCCAGTTCAACCATTTTGATTTTTTTTAATAATTTTATTTTATTTAACAATGGTTTGTTTTGTAAATTAATTGTTTTTGGCGAATCAAGCAACGGAGAAAATTTCAGTAAATGAACATAAAAATTTCATATAGTCATATAAACTATGAAAGTTCCACCATGACAATGCAGTATATTGTTCAAGGCTCACCTTGAAAAGCATGTACATAATTTTTTGTCAAAGTTACACAACAAAGCAACATTGTTGCGACTACTGCGACTTGCACCCTTATTGCTCCCCAGCCGAGTAGAGACTGGAAAAGAATTAAAAAATATCGTATTAATATAAAGAATCATGCTTTGTGAATACGCAGATGGAGTCAGGCTCCCGGGAAGATATGATCATGGAAGAAATGTCTAGGGGTCCCACGAGGTTTCGTCTGGTATCATTTCTTCCATGGGAACCTCGGGCTCTTTCCACTTCACCCATTTTGATATTTTTTAATATTTTATTTATTTATTATTTAGTAATGGTATATTTCGTAATTTTATTTATGAACAAGTATCATTTGCTATTATTTAAAACTCTGGAGTGCAGGTGAGAAACGGTTACAAATTCTATCTATATTTCATCCATTGATTCCAAAAAGTTTTCCCCGTAAAATATTATATCCTAAACCCATTCCTAAAACATCTATTCTAAATAAGTTCTGCTTATACAACTTCCAAAAAAACACCTAAAATATCTATGTACTTGCAATACATCCTCTACTATTAGCATTATGGAAAACAAAAATACATGTTGCCATTTTCATCATTGACCTGGACTTCTTCTTCTCCATTCACCATCTGAGGCAGGGGTGGTTATTCCAGATTGGTGCTTTGAAAAAGGGAGTCTTTCTTCTACATTGTTGGGCTCTGAGGGTTCTATGATTTATCCTAGGGGATGCTGATCTGAACGCCCACTATTGATCCAAGGGGAACCATTGTTGCCCTTTTCTGGTTGATTAGAGTGTTGTGTGCACACATTTACTCTAGTATCATCCTTTCTAAGTGAATTGAAAGATAGACTGCGTATTCCATTTCTCTTTCGTATTAAATTCCTTTGCCAACTACTTCCCTAGATCCTTCAACATTTTCCATTGTGGATACCTTTCGCTTTGTTGTTTCTACTCTACAAAGAGATATCCCTCAATTCCCCAGTTTTGAATTCTCCATCTTGTTCTGCCTCTCTTTATAATTTCCATTACATCCATCCACCCTCTCCAATTCATTGGCTGCTCCTTTAATGTTTCAATCCTTCCCGTCCTAGATGAAAGTGAGAAAATCCATTGTCGTCACGCCGAGGACGATTTCCATGATTTCCATAACTTCTTGAGATCTCCAAGAAGGAAGCACACTCGCATTAGTTCCTTCGACTTGTCATTCATCCTCTTCAATATAAGTGCCTTACTTTTTGTTGATGTTTGCTTCCACTTGTCTTTTGTCTAAGGAAACACATTTTAATTTTCATATACATTTAATATCACAATATAAAACAAGGGAGCCACTGCCGTGGCGGTAGTCCCTGCCGGGGCCGGGGTCTGCTACAACAACACAATACAAACAACTTAGACCTCGTGAATTTTGTAGCGCCACTGACTCCTACTAACGCTGTAAGAACACCAGGTCTGAAAGCTCCACTCACACTTCTTAACAACTGCAGCCGGGTTTCTGTAATGCCTTGTTCTTTCATTTCCTGTACCAAAGCAAGATTTTGTTATCCACGTTCTCTAGAAGCTGTCATTATTAATGTACCATCCTGAAATTTACAATTGAATTAAATACAACTAAACTAAACATCCTTATTCAAACACTACTCTCTCTTATATATATGAAGAGTCAAAAGCTCTATCCATGAAAATTCAAATTTTAAATTTAAACTAATGACAGAGCCCTACGGCTATGGAGGAAATTTGAAAGGCAAATTATTGGGCAATCAAAAAAAAATTATTTATCTATATTCTTTGTTAAAATAATAAAAAACCAGGAGTTACAGAAATTGTCAAATTTGCCGTATGTTTCAGATTTGAAATTTCTACCGTGTTTCTATGAAATTTGATAAGTGTTTTAGATTTGAAATTTTTACTATGCCTTTAGGCTTTTATGAAATTTGATAGGTGTTTCAGATTTAAAATTCGTACCCAATTTAATAAAGGTTTCATATTTGAAATTCTTACCTTTGTCAAATTTAACCAGTATTTCATATTTGGAATTCCTACGTGCTTATCTTAGCCATTAAACCACATTACGTTTAAATTACAGTACATACCGCAGGCATGTCGACATAGTAACTAATATCGTCGAAGGCTATAGAGAGAGGTTCAAACGGAAGAACCATGCCCTTCTTAGCCTTTCCCGAGTTAGCAGCAGCCGTTGCCCCTAATCTATCCGATAAAGATCCCGCAGATGATACACTACTTCTCCTCATAATTTCACCGGCACGAGCTGCAGCCCATTGCACAAACAGTTAATGAATAATCATTGCAGAATAAACAGCTTTCGAAATAAATTTAATATATTCATATCCTTACCCTCAGATGCGGATTCTTCAATGGACTTCCCTTTAGATACAGCACGAGAGCTCAATTCAACCTCCATAGTTTCTCCTGTGGGGCACGCAGAGAAGTAAGAAGGTCTAAAACTTGCACGGTGCAGTGAGAAGTGACTAAATAAGGGATGATTTACCTGTGGTAAATGCACGTCGTTGAGGCGGAACGACAAGCAACATGCAAGCATGAGGTCCTAATGTAGGACAGGTGGAGTACGCTGGAACGTGGCGGATTGTGGTGGAGCTCGGCATGCGATTGAGGGTTGCCAAATCAACGAGCTGTGATTGGAGCGGGTGCAGGCACGGTCGGAGGCCAAGAAGGATACAGAGGGATACAGAGACCTAGTATCTCAGAATATAAAAAAACAAAGATTCTCCAAATTAATGGACCAGAAAAAACTAAAATTTGACAAAACAACACTTCTAAAACCTTCTTTTACACATCCCCTGTATAGAAACTATTAAAACACTAGATAGCAGCACCAACAACGTCTGCAATTGCACCACCATTTCCCTACCCTGAAGCTAAAACTTAAGCAAGGCCAAGAAATGATACATAAATTAGACAACCAGAGCCAAATTTGCTGCCGGGAGGAAGGATCACAGAAATTAATTTTGAAACAGAGTATTACACTGCTGAAGAAGCAGAGTGACATAAAAAATTTAACCACAAAGTTCGTGTAGCTAAAAACTCAGAATTTATGCTTTTTGTCCTTTTAAATGATAGTAGAGGAGCGATAAAAAATTGCTTACCTTAAACCACGCTTTCCTGAGAGATATAAAACCTATGTGAGCCGTCCAGAACCCCGCTTCCGAAAATTTGCTTACTTGCCAAAAATTTGCTTACTTGCCGAACCCTCGTGACCATCAGATGGATCACAAAGGGATTTTAAAGATAGAAGTCTCGGGTAAAAAGCAGATAGCCACAAGCAGTAAAAAGGAAGAAAAACACTGGTAAAAAAAACCTACCATCCTATCCTAGGCCGTAAGACTTGGAAAAAAAACTAGCATAGAGATGGTACAAAAATGCACTGAAACAAGCTCTGCACAACATGAGAAACTGGCATAGAGCGATCAATAAAACAAAGAAAACAGATCTTCCACAACATTAACAGGATACAGCACCCTACGAGAAGGCCATAAGGCCGAGAGGCGAAACCCGGATCACCATTAGGCAAAGACCTTTATAATGCTCCTGCCGAGGACACTGGTATAGCGTAGTGGCCCGCTGGTTTGACACATAGAAGAAGGAATGCCTAAAGAGTGGACACTCGGCATTCAAACGAGTCGACGTTGATCACCTTTGCATGAATTCTGGGTCACAGCTCTGGACATGAGGCTTCGCGAAGAACGAAAAAACGTTAGCTTCCGTGGGATCGGGCCTTACTCCCACATTTTTTTGAAAACCTTATGATAAAACAATTTGCCCTCACTGAAATAGCATCGGGGGACGTGAGGCCAGAAATAAGACCTCCAAACAAAAACATTGGATAAAAATTTGTTGCCCCAAACATTTTATTTGAAACATTGGTTTAAACCTTAAATGTACAGAACATATTAATCGGTCAAACTGATTTAATTGCTAGTCAACGCGATATCGATCGCTAATAGTCCCAGGCAGGGACTAATAATATAAATTTACCATATTTGCATTGTAGGTTTTAACAATGGATATTGGCGCAAAAGGATCGACACATGTTATTCAATTTCAGCCCCCTAGGTCATCTGAAGTTTATCAAGGTGGAGGGGGGAATTGGTTGTTTTGATCAAAGTACTTTTGTTACACATGTTATTCAATTTCAGCCCCTAGGTCATCTGAAGTTTATCAAGGTGGAGGGGGGAATTGGTTATTTTGATCAAACTACTTTTGCTAATGTGGAAACCACTTGTTAAATTTGGACCCCTATTGAAATATTAATAATTTCAACTGTGTATATTTAATTCCAGAAAACCACATGTTTTATATCACACCACCTTTCACGTTGTGTGGTATTTTGTGAGGAGGCTCCGAACACACCGACTAGTTGACGCGTGTCCACAGTACGGTTTCAAAACCACCATTTTCCCGGCCGGTAATGTTCGTGCGATTTTGACCTCTAAGGGATTGTCGTGAACCGTCTGATTAAATCAACGAACCTGCACCATTTAAACTTGATGTGAAGTAATTTTTGGTTGACCGCGAGGTTTGTCAATGAAAGGACGAGAAATTAATTTTTCACCATGCTGAAGTAATAAATGAATTTATTACGATAGGTAAGTTTTGGTAAAGTCTTTAAGTTTTTATTCACGGGAAGTATGGGCATAGGAAAATGTTTTTAATTTTAACGTTTTTTTTATTTACGGATGTAAGAAAAGGTAAAAAAAGTCATATGTTTTTTTTTGTTGTTTTAACATATGAAATGATTTTTTTTTTTGGTTCTGTAGTTTGGAATGCGTAGCAGTGCTAGAGTGAATGAAATTTTTTTGGTGAATGTAAAGAAAATTTTTACATAGCACTGTAAAATTTTCTAGAGACACAGATTATGAAAAATGTTTTGTTTTGTTTGTTGAGATAATGAATGTAAAAATGCAGAAACATATGTAAGAGATTTTCTTTTATTCCAGTAGTGAATGTAAGTGATTTTTACAGCAGTAAATGTAAGTTTTATTTTTACACACAGTGGTGTAAAAATTTGTAGCTGAGACAGAGTAATTTTTTTTTTGTATGGAACTGGAAGTTCTTGGTGAATCCCTCTGAGAGAGAGGAAGAATTTGTAACAGGTTGTTTTATTAATGAATACATAGTGTTTCCATGTGTGTTAAAAACTCTGTCTGGTCAGAAAATTTAACTTCCCTGTGTTAATATTCTGTGGAGAAAACAGAGCATTGTTCTCTGTTCTTTTGTGTTTGAAATTACCAGAAATTTCCAACATGGTATCAAAGCTTGTCTAGGCTCTTTGAAGGTGTTAAAGAAGCTGAAGGAAGGATTTCTTGCTGCCGCAGCTTCTCCAGCAGAGTGAAGACTCAGTCAAGAAAGAATCTAGGTATTTCTCAAGTTTTCTGTGTTATTGTTGAAGAGACAGTCAGTTATTTTTAAATAGACAGTCAAGCATTTTTAAGCATAATTTAGAGAGCAAGAATGGCTAGTACCAGCACTAGCATGGGTATTTGTAATACCCAGCTCCCACAATTTAATGGGAAAAACTATGACTACTGGGCAATAACTATGAGAGCCCTGTTTGCTTCACAAGACTTATGGGAATTTGTTGAGGATGGATTTGAAGAACCAACAGATGAAAATGAGTTTAATAATTTAACTCAGGCAGAGAAAGAACGGTTGAAGAGCTATAAGAATAAGGATTCCAAAGCCCTCCTCTTCTTATATCAAGCAGTGCATGAGAGTGTGTTTCCAAGGATAGCAGCAGCCAAGACATCCAAAGAAGCATGGAAAACTCTCAAGACAGCCTATCAAGGCATGGAGAAAGTGAAGACAGCAAAACTACAGTTGCTAAGGAGTGATTTTGAGAATCTATGCATGAAGGAGTCAGATAATATTGACTCATTTTTCACACAAGTAATTGGTTTGGTCACACAGATAAGGTCTCATGGAGAGATTCTTGAAGAAATGAGGATTGTGGAGAAACTATTGAGAGTCCTATCACCATAGAAGAGACAAATGATCTCACAAATTTCTCAATTGATGAACTACATGCATCACTGATAACGCATGAGCAAAGATTGAGTAGGAATGAAAACTCATCTCTAGAACATGCATTCAAGACCCAGATGTCTTTTGGAAGAGGAAGAGGTCAAGGCAGAGGAAACAAGAGAGGAAGAGGCAGAAGCCAAAACAAAGGTGGAAGAAACAGTGCAGCAAACACTCAAGAAAGAGGCAGCGATCCAAATCAAAACCAAGGCGAAGGCAGCAGTGAACAAAGTGGACAACCTCATGCTCAAGGACAAAGGTATGAAAAATCCAATGTCCAATGTTATTATTGTAAAAAATATGAGCATTATGCAAATGAATGTAGGAAGAAGCAGCATGATATGAGTAATAGAACTAGTGCAAATATCACTAGAGAAAATATCAGCCAAGATAATGTGTTGTTAGCTTGTAATATGGCTGAAACAAAGAGTGATGATATATGGTTTCTAGACTCTGGTTGCAGTAACCATATAACAGGAAACATAGCCCTGTTTTCTATGTTAGATTAGAGTGTGAAGTCACAAGTCACACTTGGGACTGATAGTAAAGTTTCTGTTATGGGAAAAGATGAAGTAAAAATGTTTACAAAGAAAGGTGAAAAGAAAACCATAGCAGATGTCTATTATGTTCCTGGAATGAAGTGTAACCTCTTGAGTATTGGACAGCTTGTTCAAAAGGGTTACAATGTTTTCTTCGTGAATGATGTATGCACCATCATGGATAGAGCACCCAAAAAACTATGTATTACTGAAGTGAAGATGACAAGGAACGGGATGTTCCCTCTCAGGATAAAAGCAGTTTTGAAAGATGGGGTAGAAATTGCAACAATGACACAAGAAGCTTTCCAAAGCGAACCAAAGGATGAAAATTGGTTGTGGCACTTGAGATTTGGACATCTCAACTTTGGAGGTCTTAACTTGTTGAACAGAAAATAAATGATAAGAGGATTACCATTGATAGAGAAACCGGACAGCCTTTGTGAAGATTGTATCTTGGAAAAACAACACAGAGAAAGTTTTCCATCAGGGAAAAGAATAAGGGAAAAAGCACCCTTAGAGATTGTCCACTCAGATTTACGTGGACCGATGCAAACTCCATCACTTGCAGGTAGCCTCTATATTCTAACTTTCATTGATCATTTTACTAGAAAAACTTGGGTTTATTTCATGAAGAACAAAAGTGAAATGTTTGAAAATTTTCGAAATTTCAAAGCACTTGTAGAAAACCAAAGTGGGTTGCATATCAAAGTTCTAAGAACTGATAGAGGATGTGAATATATCTCCAAAGAATTTCTACGTTTTTGTAGAGAAAATGGAATTCATAAATAGTTTATCACAAGGTACACTCTGCAGCAAAATGGTGTAGCTGAAAGGAAGAATAGGACAATCATGGATATGGCGAGGAGTATGTTAAAGGCAAAGCATTTGCCAAATGATTATGGGTTGAAGTTGTACATTGTGCGGCGTACATTTTGAATAGGTTTCCTACAAAAGCAGTCATGAACAGAGTGTCGGAAGAAGCATGGAGTGGGAGAAAGCAAGGAGTCACCCACATGAAAGTTTTTGGATGTCTGGCTTATGCACACATTCCAAATCAGCTAAGGAGGAAGTTGGACAACAAAGGGGAGAAATGTATTTTCATTGGATACAATGAGGAATCCAAATCTTACAGGTTGTATAACCCATCCACCAAGAAGTTTTTTGTGAGAGGAGATGTTCAGTTCATTGAAGAGGAAGCTTAGGATGGAAGCATAGAGAAAACAGTGAATGTTAAAAACTTTTTGTCTCATGATGAAGATGATGAGGAGATGGCTGTAATACATCCCCAAACAGCAGCACCAACACAACGGTAGCAAGAGACGCCCTTGAGGAGAAATGAAAGTGCTTCTCCAAGCACATCACAAGGAGGAAATTCAAGTGCTTCTTCAAGCACTTGTACACCAAATGAAAGAGGTAAGAAGTTCAGAAATTTAAGTGACATTTATGAACAAGAGGCGACAAATGAAGGTATGAATTATTTGTTTGCTTTCTATTGTCATGTTGATGACCCTATTCATTTCGAAGATGCTATTAAAGATAGGAAATGGATAGAAGCTATAGATGAGGATATCAATGCCATAGAAAGAAACAAGACATGGGATCTGGTTGAATTACCAAAAGGAAAAGAAGTCATTGGAGTTAAATGGGTTTACAAGACCAAGAGTAATGCTGAAGGCAAAATAGAAAGACACAAGGCAAGGCTGGTTGTCAAAGGATATAAGCAGCAGTATGGGAGATATTATGAGGAAACTTTTGCACCGGTTGCAAAAATGGAAACCGTGAGAGCAGTGATGTCCATAGCAACACAAAACAATTGGAAAGTTTACCAAATGGATGAGAAGTCAGCATTCCCAAATGGAGTGTTAATGGAAGAGGTTTACATTGAACAACCTCCAGGCTATGAAAAGAAAGGCCAAGAGCACAAAGTGTGCAGATTGAAGAAAGCTCTTTATGGGCTGAAGAAAGCACCAAGAGCATGGTACAATAGGATAGATTCCTATCTACTGGAAAATGGATTTGAAAAATGTGAGGGAGAACCCACCCTCTACATCAAAGAAAAAGATGGTAAAATATTAATTGTTTTGTTATATGTTGATGATGTTATTTTCACAGGTAATGGCGATTATCTTATTGATAATTTCAAAGCAGTTATGAAAGAGGAATTTGAGATGATTGACATGGGTTTGCTGAGAGACTTCTTAGGAATAGAAGTAGAACAAAATGGAAATGGGATTTTTATCTCACGAGAGAAATATGCAAATGAAGTGTTAGAAAGATTCAATATGCAGGAGAGCAAGGCAGCAGTCACTCCCATAGTGATGGGATTAAAACTCAGCAAAGAAGGCAGCAGCAAGGATTTTGATCCTAGTTTGTACAAGACAATAGTTGGTAGTTTTATGTATTTGACTGCAACTAGGCCGGATATAATGCATGTTGTTAGTTTAATTTCCAGATTCATGGAGAGGCCAAAAGAAGCACATTGGCAGGCAACAAAAAGAATTCTGAGGTATGTTAAAGGTACTAAAAGGTTTGGTATTTTATATACTACTTCAGAATGTTCATATTTAATTGGATACACTGATAGTGATTGGGCTGGAAGTGTAGATGATCGGAAAAGCACATCCGGTTATGTTTTTCACATGGGTTCATGAGCTATTTCATGGGCTTCTAAGAAACAACCTATTGTAGCGTTGTCTACAGCAGAGGCTGAATATGTGGCAGCTACAGCAGCAGCATGTCAAGCAGTTTGGATGAGAAGGATGTTAAGGAGTTTAGGCCAAGAGAAAGCAAAAGGAATTGTGATTTTTTGTGACAATAACTCAACTATTGCATTATCTAAGAATTCAGTGTTTCATAAGAGAACGAAACACATAGACACAAAGTTTCATTACATCAGAGAATTGGTAAGCAATGGAGAAATTGTCTTAAATAATTGCAGGACTCAGGAGCAGGTTGCAGACATTCTGACCAAACCATTGTGACAGAAAAGTTTTGAATTTTTTAGGAAATGTCTGGGTATGACTGATAACCCAATAGTTTAAATTAAAGGGAAGTGTTGAAATATTAATAATTTCAACTGCGTATATTTAATTCCAGAAAACCACCTATTTTATATCGCACCACCTTTCACGCTGAGTGGTATTTTGTGAGGAGGCTCCGGACACACCGACTAGTTGACGCGTGTCCACAGTATGGTTTCAAAACCACCATTTCCCTGGTCGGCAATGTTCGTGCAATTTTGACCTCTGGGGAATTGCCGTCAACCGTTTGATTAAATCAACGGACCTGCACCATTTAAACTTGACGTGAAGTAATTTTTGGTTGACCGCGAGGTTTGTCAGTGAAAGGACGAGAAATTAATTTCTCACCATGATGAAGTAATAAATGAATTTATTACGATAAGTAAGTTTTGGAAACGTATTTAAGTTTTTATTCACGAGAAGTATGGGCATAGAAAAATGTTTTTAATTTTAATTTTTTATTTTTATTTACGGATGTAATTCTTGTTTTACGGGACAAGAAAAGGTAAAAAAAGTCATATGTTTTTTTTTTTTTTTTTTAACATGTGAAATGTAAATTTTTTTTTTGGTTCTAGATGCGCAGCAGTGCTACAGTGAATGAATTTTTTTTTATGAATGTAAAGAAATTTTTTACACAGCAGTGTAAAATTTTCTGGAGAGACAGATTATGAAAAATGTTTTGTTTTGTTCATTGAGATAACGAATGTAAAAATACAGCAACATATGTAAGAGATTTTCTTTTATTCCAGTAGTGAATGTAAATGATTTTTACAGCAGTAAATGTAAGTTTTATTTTTACACATAGTGGTGTAAAAATTTGTAGCTGAGACAGAATAATTTTTTTTTTTTTGTATGGAACTAGATGTTCTTGGTGAATCCCTCTGAGAGAGAGAGAGGAAGAATTTGTAACAGGTTGTTTTATTAATGAATACATAGTGTTTCCATGTGTGTTGAAAACTCTGTCTGCTCAGAAAATTTAGCTTCCCTGTGTTAAAATCCTGTGGAGAAAACAGAGCATTGTTCTCTGTTCTTTTGTGTTTGAAATTACCAAAAATTTCCAACAACCCCCTCAGTGCTAAACCAAATACCATAGGGACCCCTCCAATATTATGCTCATGGTTTCAGGAGTTCACACTTTACATCAATAGCATTAAAACTTTGATAGCCAGTAAATAACGAAAATCGATTGTTTATAACAGGGATTTGAGTGGTGAATAATTTATTCGATTATTTAAAAAGAATCATGATTTCCATAACTGCTTGAGGTCTCCGAGAAGGAAGAACGCTCGAATTAATTCCCTTTGACTTTGCATTCATACCGTCCAATTTAAGTCCCTTATGTTTTGTCGATGTCTGGTTCCACTTGTTTGTTGTTTGGGGTTGCATGACAAACAATTTTTTCTTGCAATCTCTATTGCACTCTTCGAATTCTGTCGTTCTCCTCCACTGCGAGAGAATTTTTGGTACTGATTCTGTCAGCTCAATCATTAATCCATCAGCTCCAATTAAATGCTCTTTCCTATGTTCTCGTAGTTGTTCTATAATAGATGCCTCCTACCTATATTGCTCACAATTTCCTGTCATGGAATTGGTTGATAAGTTATGGCCCTACCATTTATTCTCAATTGGATCTACTCCAAATAGACTCCTTGTTTTTCCAAGGAATCTACCTCTGAATTTAGCTCTCTTAGTATGATAGAGGTATATGTTTTCAAATTTATCCAATAGAAGTTATGGCCCTACCGTTTATTCTCAATTGGACCTACTCCAAATAGACTCCTTGTTTTTCCAAGGAATCTACCTCTGAATTTAGCTCTCTTAGTATGATAGAGGTCTATGCTTTCAAATTTATCCAATAGAAGTTCTATCCTATGGAACGTTGGAGGCTTGATTTGTTCAAAGTTGCCTATAGATTTGATTATCTAACCTATAACTATCATTGAGTCATTGTAAACCTTTAAGTGACGGATACTTGAAGTGCCTTTCATTCATGGGAAAGTGCATTAACCACGGAACACATGACCTAACTTCATATAAAAGAATAAAAAAACAATTCTTTGTAATTCAAAGGATGTGTTAACACTCAGGTTGTCCCTAAGCTCCTGAAGGGATAAGACCGAGGTAACCACAAACCAATCTTTGGATTCCAGGTTCTAGCCCACCTGCAATCAGAGAGGGCTCTCTCTTGATTTAACTTTGTTGATGATGATTTTAGGCTAGTTATTGGGTTCAATGGGTTTTGTTTATGTTTGGATGGTGTTTGAATGGAAGGAAGATGCTTTCAAGTAGAGAGGCATGCATAGAGTGATAAGTTTCAAACCATTGGGCATGGATTCAAGGAGTAGGACCGCAGGTATGCTTTCTTGATCACAAGAGGAGCGAGGAGGTAGGTAGCTGCACATGAAACAACCTTCAAGCTAAAGAGATGGGGTGAAATGTAAGGAATGAGAGGCAATTAAGAATCTCTCAATCAGCTTAACAGAGGGAAGGAAAATGAGCTCTATCTAGGGGCAGTTAAGAATCCTTGGATAACTGTCATACATGGTGAATTAGGGAAAATATGAGCCAGGAAGAATTCATATTTATGCCTAAAACAGATGAAAAACATAAAGAAACAACAGAAATTGAGCATAGAGTGCAATTAAACAAATTCTAAGCTAATCTTTCTTTCTGCTGTTTAGATGGTGATTTATGAATGGAAAACAGAGGTAAGAAGCACTTATTGAGTCATGTAACAACACAAGAATTCCACAGTCACTCTTCAACCATTAAACACAGTAAACAATCCATTCTCCAAGCTCGTACGCAGTATTTGATTATAGAAATTATCAGATATACAGTGCGATTCTCTGCTTAAGCAAAACATTCAACCCACAAAAACCAACCCTCTTCACATTGTTCAGGGCTCTCTTTATAGGTAAAATATCTAGAAGTATTTATTACAACCGACCTAAACAGGTCTGCGGGAAAAAGTTTTTTAAACCTAAACTTGAGCTGAAATTAAATGCAAATAAAATATCTATTGAGCTGCGCCAGAAGAAACTGGATCAAAAAGAGTTAATGTAGTGTCCTCTGTGACTTGGTGCAGTGCTTTTGCAATAACTGAGCTTTGAGCTTTGGTCCATTGATCTTATGTGAGTTTTAATGTGCAGTCATTGTGATGATGAGCTTTGAATGGTTCCTTAACTACTTCTTGACTTTTAAGGATTTCTTTTAATGTTTTATTTGCCTCGAGCCCTGAGAAAATCTTCACTGATACACTTCACCGCAACACTGATACACTTTGCCGCAACACTGATCTTCTCTGGCATGAAATTTGGCTTCACATTTGCTCTGATACTCTTTGATGCCTGAATCAGGCCTCTCTCTTTATGTTGATACGCTAAAAAAACCATTAAATCGGGGCTTTTCTGCCATTTTCGGCGCAAAAATGGCTAAGGAATCAAAAGATTCCCCAAAGATTCTCCAATTTGGCCCATTTCCCGTAGCGACGCATGATTAGGCGCTAATCGCGCATCGAAAACTGCCTCAGAATTTGAATCCGGGCCTCCTAAGATGCATTTTCGCGCTCGCGCGCCTTTCTTTGGCGGATGACGTGAACATGACGTTAGCGATGGGTCCTGGTACGACGGATGACGTCAGCGGGATGACGTAGTAGGGTGTTGGATGGTGCGGTGCATGGTATGTTTTTCGCGATGCGATAGCGAGAACTGAAGTGTTGTGATCTGCGATGAATTTGTAGTGAAACATGTCTTAATGATAAATCATGTTTTAAATGAAATATATGAATAAATGGAGGCATGCGGCGAGGAAGCATTTGTGATGCGATATGCTCTTTTGATGCGATGGAAATGTCACATCAGAGCAAGAGGAAGTGGCATGCATTTCAGGAACATGACTCTTGCGACCACCGAATGCCGACTTGCGATATCGCATCGGCGAAAAGGGGAAGGGGCATATATATGTGGCATATAGTATTGCGATATGCCGATTTGTGAAATGGTATCGGCGGAGCATCCATCGGGGAGAACAAAAACAAGCAACATTAGCTTTGAGACCTCCGACTGCGATATCGCATCGGAGGGGGCCCAAAGGGATCGGAAGAATGTTAAGGCAGTTGGCAAGGGTTATTGTAATCAGAAGAAGCGTAAATATACTTTTGAAGAGTATTTGAGGCCTCGGAAGGGGTCCGATAACCTAAAAAAGAGGAATTTCATGCTTTGGAAGTAGTCCATTGCATTGGAAGATGGTTTTAAAGGGGCAAAATGAGGGTTCTTGCTATGTTTCAGGCAAACTTAGCAATTCCCAAGTGTACTTATTGTTATTTTTCAACCAGGGGGGAAGGGATAAATATATAGGGGAGTTATTAACATTGTTTTAGTAGGGGAAGGGGAGATAGACAGGGAGCTATATAGTAAATTTAGTAGTTAAAATGACCATGATGAGAAAGCGCTAAGTGTGTCAATCTTAGGCTATTAGGGAAACAATGATTCATAAAGGGAGTATGAATATTCCTTGGGCAAAGCAGATCTTTACCAAGGTGAATGATATGGAAAATGATGAAGCTAAGAGGCATCAAGCAGATCTTTACCTCTTTGGGGAAGTTAGTGAATGATTTGGGGAATGAGGAAGAAGGGGGAGTTAGACATGCGTCGCTTGAGTCCTTCAAATGGAAACTGCCTGATAATTGTGACTTGAACAGATATGACACTTGAAAACATGAAATTGATCACAAATCAACATTCTGCAACCTCAAAATTAACTACCCAGCCTACTTGCCTAGCATTTTTTCTTCTTTTTGGTTTGGGTGGGGTGCACTTAGACTTGCAGACCCAGCTTTTCAACTTTTCCTTTTTCTGTCCTCCTATCTACATCTACACTTATTTCATCCAGGGGCTCAGATTAAGCTGTTGAGCACCCTTGCTTCTCTAGCTGTCTAAGAATCTGCCAAGATTAAGATGTTTGGACAGATATTCATTCTCTATATTCTAAAACAGGAAATTGAAACCTAGGGAGACCAAGATTAAACTGTTTGGACCTCCCTTTAACTGAAAACTTTTCAAGAATGGAATAATGCATCAAAATTGGAACACAGCAGTGGCACTTGCACTGGCACATTCTCATGGCATCCTTTTTTGGCTTTTCTGTGGTAAATATGGAAAATTTCAGCATGCAAAGAATGACATATTTGGCATGTAAAAATGCCAATCATGAAAGATGAGTAACCTGTTGCAGCAGGAGGCTAACAGTGGCTCCACTTGGGGATGGTTTTTCCTTATGAAAAGTCAAGAACAGTAAGTCAGACTGCCTTGATCTTCTATTGTTGCTGTAACTTGAAACTTTTTAGTGTTGACTGTTAGATAATGGAAACTTTTGGAATGAGAGCAGCACTTTCTCAACTAATTTGCTTGTGACCTGTGTAGCACTGCCTGCTTTCTTCTACGTGCTCTACTGCCTGGACTTCTATATACAAAATAAAATAAAATGTTGATATATACAAACTTTTTTTTTGTACAAAAATGATGTTGTTGGGTTATTCTTTTCAAAATGGATCATGATAATGTTTTAACATTCGGCCATTTACAGGGCCCTCTTTAGTTGTGCTGCCATCTACAGTTTGAGAAAATATGTATTATTGCCTTGCACAACGCTGATGATGAATGAACCTTTCCAAAGAAAATCAAACTTTGCATGTTTGCCTTTGTCTTCTCTTTGTGAATCCCACCTTAGAACTTTGCTTCCCACACCGAAGTCCTCAGCCTTGGCTCTTTTATCAAACATCTTTTTGAGCTTTTCCTGCAAAATCTTAGCTCTGTCATACACTTGCTCTCTGGTTTGCTGAAGATGAATGGTCTGATTAATTCTTCTTTGAATGTCATTTGGTTCAGCTTGAATCTCCTGTAATAGCTTGATAATAGGAATGCACAGAGATGAAGGAAATCTTGCTTCCATGCCATATACTAGCTCATAAGGGCTCATCCCAATGGATTTCTTGGTTGAAAGTCTGTCTGCCCACAGGGAATTTGTGAGCTTCCTATGCCAATTCCATTTGTTCTCATCTAGTACTTTCTTTACGATATTGACAAGGTTTTTGTTGGATGATTCGGCTAAGCCATTACCTTGAGGGTAGTAGGCTGAAGAGTGACCCAAGGTAATGTGGAACTTATGGCAGAAGTTGATCATTTTTCTGGATTTGAAGGCAACGACATTGTCAGTGATGATTTTGTCAGGGCAGCCAAATCTAAAAAGGATATTGTCCTCAAGGAATCTGATAATAGTGGAGTCATTGGCTTGCCTACATGGGATGGCTTCAATCCACTTGGTGAAATAGTCGGTGGCTGCTAAAATCCACTTGTGTTGGCCTGAATAAGAGGGATGGAATTCACCTACGAAGTTAAGACCCCATTGTTGAAAAGGTTGTTCGGTTGAGATAGGCTTAAGGGGCAAAGGGAGCAGTTTTCTTTTTCCTTCAAAGATTTGGCATTTGTGACATGAAACAGAAAATTTTCTGACATCTGCAAATAGAGAGGGCCAATAATAACCAGCCCTTAAATATTTTCTGTGGTGGACTTCCAATATAGATTCCCTCCACAGTCCCCTGCATGGAACTCTTTCATGACACTGTTGGTTTCATTTATGGTTTTAGCAATATGCCTTCATGGTTTTTCCAAAACAGGGCACCATCTAAGACACAAAAATTTGATGCTTTCATTTTTAAGAATCTCTTTTTGGTTCTGGACAATCCTGGGGGAGCACACAGGTTTAACAATACATAGCAAATATCGGCATACCATGGGGATTGTAAAAAGGTTTCACTGATCTGTGGAGTCGCCAGCTCCTGTTCGTTGTCCATTTGGTTAATGTCTAAGGCCTGAAAGTTTGTTTCGGACATTAGTTTGGCCAGACCTTGTCCCTTTATCAGTTTTGTGGGTTTTATCTCAATGTCATATTCAAGGATATTGGCAATCCATTTGCCTCTTTTTCCTTCTAGTCCCTCTTGAGTTAATATGTCTTTTACAACAGATTTTGGGACATGGGCGATCACATGTGAATACAAAATATAAACTCTGAAATCTTTAATGGCCTTAACAAGGGCATAGGCCTACTTTTCCATGATTTGGTATTTCAAGGGTGCATCTCTTAAGGCTCAGCTGAAAAATGTGATTGGTTTTTCATTTACTTGGTCATCCTTTTGCAGAAGGACAACAACTATGGTGTGTTCTGAAGCAAAGGAAAAGATGATAAAATCCTTATCAAACTGTGGACTTGTGAGTAAGGGCGTTTGAGTCAGGGCAGCTTTGATACTCTCAAAAGCCTGCTTGGTTTCCAAAGAACATCTTACCTTAGCATCCTTTTTTAACATGTTACTTAACAGTTTTATCAGTTCTGCTAAGTTTGGGATAAATATCCTTAGGAAATTAATATTTCCAAGGAATCCTTGCAACTCTTTTATGTTTCTTGGGTATGGAATTTGAAGGATTGCTTGAATTCTTTCTGGATCAATTCTGATACTGTCTTTCGAGATGATGTGGCCTAAAAACTTACCTTCCTCAAGGCCAAACAAGGACTTTTTGGGGTTCAAGGAAATGCCATATTTCCTGCATGTCATGAAGATCTGCCTTAAGTGCTTGAGGTGTTCTTGATCAGATTTGGAGAAAGGGGTTAAGTCATCAAGATAGACAGCAAGGAATTCATGGATTTCCTTGGAAAATGCAATATCCATTGCTCTTTGGAAGGTGTCACCAGCGTTCTTTAGCCCGAAAGGCATTTTAACATACTTAAATGTTCCCCAGGGTGTGGTAAAGGTTGTCTTGTCTTGGTCATCTGGGTGAACAAGTATTTGATTGAAACCTGAAAATCCATCTAGTAAAGAAATTCTAGAGGAACCCACTACTCTTTGTAGGATGTGGTCCATTTTGGGCAAAGGGTAGTGGTATTTTAAGGAGACCTGGTTTAAATTTCTTAGGTCTACACACAATCTGATCTCACCTGATTTTTTTCTTGTGGGAACCAGATTGGATACCCATTCAGAAAATATGATGGGTGTTATAATACCTGCTTCAAACATTCTCTTTACTTGCTTCTCAATGAGGGGAAGAAGCATAGGGTTTGTTCTTCTAAGTTTCTGCTTGAATGGTTTTTGATTTGATTTTAAGGGAATGGTATGTTGAATCACTGAGGTGTCATAGGACTTCAAGTCCTCATAACTCCAAGCAAATACATCTTGGAACTCTTTGAACAAATCCACATACTTTGGATTTTGATCAGGGGGCAAATTTTTGGACAATTTAATCATTATAGGCTTTTCTGTTGTCCCTATGTTGTGTTCTTCTATAGCAGCATTTAGAGGCTCCATTTTTGCCTTTTTGGGCACATCATTATCATCAAACATGTCTTCTAATGGAGTGAGGCTAGCAGGAAAAAAATTATTCCTTAGATCAATGAACTCAGCCTCTGCTTTCACTGTTTCCTCCAAATGCATTTGTTTTAATTGTTCTATGTTTGCATTGTCAAAAACAGTTGGGTTCAAGATTTGTTTTGGTGTTGCAGCTGTTATAGCCTGATGATTTTTATTTGTTTGTTGTTGGGAATTGTTCATGGCCTCCATGTCAATGTTTAAATTTGAAAACTCGCCCTCAAGAGTGAGGAAATTGTTAATCTGGGCATCATTTTCAAATACTTGCCAATCTCTAATATTGTTAGGAACAGTGGGCCTATGTTTTATTTCAGCAGTAAAATGGTGATTTGGCTCAAAGGGAAACTTTCATATGCTAGAAAAAGTGGCTAGGCTGTGTGCATGTATGTTATGGTTTCTTGAAATCTTGGCAAGCTCGGATTCAGCGAAGGTATTAATTATATCTGTTGCAGCAGTCCTATAGGCCCTCATTCTATTGTCATTGGTAACAAAGTTGCCTTTCATTTGTTGTATGATTAAATCGGAGTCACCTAGAATGGACGCTTTTGTAGCTCCTAGGACTTTGAGCAATTTTAGGCCTAAGAGGAGAGATTCATACTCTGCCATGTTGTTGGTACATCTGAAATTTAGTCTGTAGGCATGGCTTTCAGCATGATTGTCATGTGTATTGTGAATCCATACACCCGCCCCTGCTCCTAACTTGTTGACAGAACCATCAAACTCTAAATACCATGTAATTTCTTGCTTGTGGTTTGTATTAAGAGTTTCGGCCATTCTAGGATTGGGCATATTTAAAATCTCTGTTTCGGGAGGTTCTTCTCGTTTTCTGGTTGCTTTGATTGTTGTAACAATTTCATGGTCATGGGAAACCGGCTCCTCATTTATGCATGTCTCTAGCTCTTAAGCTAAAGGCTTCTCATTAGTTGGAGGATTGATGTCATCATTAAAAAGAATAAATGGATCCATATTAGAATGGATTGAGTAAATTAGAAAATTTTGGGGCTTCTCCTCACTACTCACCACATACTTCATGGGTGTTTCTCTATACAATCTCTTTGGTTGCCCAAAGACAGAAATAGTGGCATAAGAGAGGTCGAGTTGGATGGGATCCTTGAATTTTTTCTCCCCATGATCTTGATAGGAGCATGCCATATTTTGTTGGGATGTCGGAAACTACAACGTCCATTAGGATTGTCTTATTGGGAAATTGGACTAAATATACAAAAAGGTCTTTAATCAAGCCTAAGCACTTGACTTGACTTGAGTCAAAGGGGTATAGATCCTTGTAGGGCCTTGTGACATCAAGGTTTAGCTTTTCAATTACAACTTTAGGCATAAGATTGTGTGAGGCACCTGAGTCAAACATAGCATTGTGCAAGATTTTGTCATGTATGTGCAGACTGACGTAAACGGGTGGAACAGATCCATATGTTGTTTTTCCATTAACATCTGGACCAAACAGCAGCTCAGGGGTATCATCTAAAACATTTACATCATCCCTGACCTTTGGTAGTTGAAGTAACCTTCGAATTTGTTGCCTATATACATCATGTTTAGCAAGTTCTGAGAGGGGGATGGATATCTTAAGTTTTCCAATTTCTGCTTCTAAATTAAAGGGTTTTTCCAATGGGATCTTTACGTTAGCAACAACAGATTTCTCCTTTTCAAGAATACTTTATGTGTTTTCCTTTTGAGTGTCTGCGTTATGGTGAATGACAGTTTGTGGTATTTCTGTTTTGGGAAGATTTTTGGGATTGCTGTTCAAATTTTCTTTCAAGGAAGAAGGGGGTAGAGGCTAATCAATAGGAGGTTGTATGTCTGATATGTCCTCTACAGTCACTTGATGCGGGTTTGGGAAAACAATATCAGTTGGTTCTGTTATGACAACCTTGCCTTTAATCTTATTGGGCTATTTGTTGTCCTTGGCTTTGTTTGGTGCAGGGACTTCAATGGTTCTTGTTCTCAGCTTATATTGTTTGTGGACCTCATATATAGCAGAATCATAGCCTTGTTTAAAGTCAAAAGACTCTCCTGTCTTGGTCTGAAATTGTTTTACATCAGGGTAGTCTTGGTCTTCTTGAGTGAGAAAGATTTGCTGCTCATTTTTCGAATCTATCAAGTTCATGTGAGTCTCGACTGTGGGCTCACTGGATGTGGATGCCTCTGCATAGTTTTCTTGGAAAGGAGGCCTAATATCATGGTCAGGACTAGCCCTTCCAACATTTGTGGTTTGATTTTTCCTGAAATTTGGGTTCCTTATGGTGTCGGGCTGTTAGCCTTTCCATAATGATTTCCTCTCAACACTCTCTACTCTGTCTCTCAGCCTATGCATGCCATTGATAATAGCATCTAACTTCGGTCTAAGGCTGAGGGTTCTTCCTTAAAGGTAGTTCTTCTCTCGGTTCTAGCTCTATTTCTTTTGGCAATTAGGTTCGCCTCCACACTAACCACAACATTCTGCATTTCTGCAAGACTTTGAGGGGCTCTTTCCCTTAATTGATAAGCCATTTCAACATCAAAACCATTAGGGAATTTATATAAAGCCAGATCAAGTGGGGGTCTTAGGTTCTGGGGTATTGCATTATAAACATTATTGAACCTTGCACAGTAATCCAAAACAGTCTCCTGAGGGCCTCTTTTGATAGTGGCATACTCAGATAATATGTGCAAGGGGTCTTTCTTTTTCTCTCATCTATTGATAAACGACTGATATAAGGCTTCTGGGTCTCCTATGGAATTGGCTGGGAGTGCTCTAAACCAACTTCTAACATCGCCTGTTAAACTTTGCACAAAAATTTTCATTCTCACACTATCATTATAAATCTCATAACTCTCAAAGTAGTCCTGCATTTTCTTTGTGTGCTGAAGGGCCGTGCAGGCATTTGTGCCATCAAAATAGGTTATTTTAGTCTGTTAATCCTGAGGCATAGCCCCGGGATTTGCAGGCAGCTGTAAAGTTGCATATCTATTAACCATGTTGACAGAAATAAGTGGAACAACAGGGATAAGTTGAACAACTGGGGTAACTGGGATAATAGGAGTGGAAACGGTGGTCTGTGTAGTGAATGGAGGTGTGGAGGAGGTACTTGGAGAAGTGGATGATGAACTAGTAGATGATGAACAAGGGGAAGTAGGGATTGAACGAAATAAAACTTTGACAGGGGTTGAAAATTCACTAGGCTAAATTGCATCAGGATTGGTATCCGCAAAATCTTCTTATTGCTCTTGTTTTCTAAGGATTTTAGAAATTATATTGGGGTTTTCAAAAACAGCTGGGGGATTTGGGTCTGGATTTGATCTTGTATGACGCGAATGCTTTTTGGGAGCCAACTTATGGCTTGTTTTTTGGGAATTTTTCTAACAATACAGTTTAAACAGAAACTTATAAAGGTCAGTTTCTTCCTCTGCGGAGCTTCGAACTAGATTTGTGAGATTATCTGAGGAAGTTCACCAGTGGAATCGCCATTATGTTATCAATCAGGTTGTCCCTAAGCTCCTGAAGGGATACGGCCGAGGTAACCATAAACCAATCTTTGGATTGCAGGTTCTAGCCCACCTGCAATCAAAGAGGGCTCTCTCTTGATGATTTAGCTTTGTTGATGATAATTTTAGGCTAGTTATTGGGTTCAATGGGTTTTGTTTATGTTTGGATGGTGTTTGAATGGAAGGAAGATGCTTTCAAGTAGAGAGGAATGCATAGAGTGATAAGTTTCAAACCATTGGGCATGGAGTCAAGGAGTAGGACTGCAGGTATGCTTTCTTGATCACAAGAGGAGCGAGGAGCTAGGTAGCTACACATGAAACAACCTTCAAGCTAAAGAGATGGGGTGAAATGTAAGGAATGAAGGGCAATTAAGAATCTCTCAATCAGCTAAACGGAGGGAAGGAAAATGAACTCTATCTAGGGGCAGTTAAGAATCCCTAGATAACTGTCATACATGGTGAATTAGGGCAAATATGATCCAGGCGGAATTCATATTTATGCCTAAAACAAATGAAAAACATAAAGAAACAGCATAAATGGAGCATAGAGTGCAATTAAAAAAATTCTAAGCTAATCTTTCTTTCTGCTGTTTAGATGGTGATTTATGAATGGAAAACAGAGGTAAGAAGCACTTATTGAGTCATGTAATAGCACAAGAATTCCACAGTCACTCTTCAACCATTAAACACAGTAAACAATCCATTCTCCAAGCTCGTGCGTAGTCTTTGATTATAGAAATTATCAGATATACAGTGTGAGTCTCTGCTTAAGAAAAACATTCAACCCACAAAAACCAACCCTCTTCACATTGTTCAGGGCTCTCTTTATAGGTAAAATATCCAGAAGTATTTATTACAACCGACCTAAACAGGTCTGCGGGAAAAAAAATTTTAAACCTAAACTTGTGCTGAAATTAAATGCAAATAAAATATCTATTGAGCTGCGCCAGAAGCAACTGGATCAAAAAGAGTTAATGTAGTGTCCTCTGTGACTTGGTGCAATGCTTTTGCAATAACTGAGCTTTGAGCTTTGGTCCACTGATCTTATGTGAGTTTTAATGTGCAGTCACTGTGATGATGAGCTTTGAATGGTTCCTTAACTCATTCTTGACTTTTAAGGATTTCTTTTAATGTTTTATTCGTCTCGAGCCCTGAGAAAATCTTCACTGATACACTTCGCCGCAACCCTGATACACTTTGCCGCAACACTGATCTTCTCTGGCATGAATTTTGGCTTCACATTTGCTCTGATACTCTTTGATGCCCGAATCGAGCCTCTCTCTTTACGTTGATACGCTGAAAAAACCATTAAATCGGGCCCTTTCTGCCATTTTCGGTGCAAAAACGGCTGAGGAATCAAAAGATTCCCCAATTTGGCCCATTTCTCGTAGCGATGCGCATCGAAAATTGCCTCAGAATTTGAATCCAGGCCTCCTAAGATGCATTTTCATGCTCGCGCGCCTTTCTTTGGCGCATGACGTTAGCGATGGGTCCTGGTACGACAGATGAAATCAGCGGGGTGACGTGGCAGGGTGTTGGATGGTGCGGTGCATGGTATGTTTTTCGCGATGCGATAGCGATAATTGAAGTGCTGCGATCTGCGATGAATTTGCAGTGAAACATGTCTTAATGATAAATCATGTTTTAAATGAAATATATGAATGAATGGAGGCATGCGACGAGGAAGCATTTGTGATGCGATATGCTCTTTTGATGCGATGGAAATGTCACATCGGAGCAAGAGGAAGTGGGATGCATTTCAGGAACATGACTCTTGCGACCACCAATTGCCGACTTGCGATATCGCATCGGCGAAAAGGGGAAGGGGAATATATATGTGGCATATAGTATTGCGATATGCCGATTTACGAAATGGTATCGGCGGAGCATCCATCGGGGAGAACAAAAACAAGCAACATCAGCTTTGAGACCTCCGACTACGATATCGCATCGAAGGGGGCCCAAAGCGATCGGAAGAATGTTAAGGCAGTCGGCAAGGGTTATTGTAATCAGAAGAAGTGTAAATATAGTTTTGAAGAGTATTTGAAGCCTCTGAAGGGTTCTGATAACCTAAAAAAGAGGAATTTCATGCTTTGGAAGTAGTCCATTGCATTGGAAGATGGTTTTAAAGGGGCAAAATGAGGGTTCTTGATATGTTTCAGGCAAACTTAGCAATTCCCAAGTGTACTTATGGTTATTTTTCAACCAGGGGGAAGGGATAAATATATAGGGGAGTTATTAACATTGTTTTAGTAGGGGGAAGGGGAGATAGACAGGGAGCTATATAGTAAAGTTAGTAGTTAAAATTACCATGATGAGAAAACGCTAAGTGTGTCAATCTTAGGCTATTAGGGAAACAATGATTCATAAAGGGAGTATGAATATTCCTTGGGCAAAGTAAATCTTTACCAAGGTGAATGATATGGAAAATGATGAAGCTAAGAGGCATCAAGCAGATCTTGACCTCTTTGGGGAAGTTAGTGAATGATTTGGGGAATGTGGAAGAAGGGGGAGTTAGACATGCGTCGCTTGAGTCCTTCAAATGGAAACTGCCTGATAATTGTGACTTGAACAGATATGACACTTGAAAACATGAAATTGATCACAAATCAACATTCTACAACCTCAAAACTACCTACCCAGCCTACTAGCCTAGCATTTTTTCTTCTTTTTGGTTTGGGTGGGGTGCACTTAGACTTGCAGACCCAGCTTTTCAACTTTTCCTTTTTCTGTCCTCTTATCTACATCTACACTTATTTCATCTAGGGGCTCATATTAAGCTGTTGAGCACCCTTGCTTCTCTACCTGTCTAAGAATCTGCCAAGATTAAGCTGTTTGGACAGATATTCATTCTCTATATTCTAAAACAGGAAATTGAAACCTAGGGAGACCAAGATTAAACTGTTTGGACCTCCCTTTAACTGAAAACTTTTCAAAAATGGAATAGTGCATCCAAATTGGAACACAACAGTGGTACTTGAACTCGCACATTCTCATGGCATCCTTTTTTGGCTTTTCTGTAGTAAATATGGAAAATCGCAGCATGCAAAGAATGACATATTTGGCATATAAAAATGTCAATCATGAAAGATGAGTAACCTGCTGTAGCAGGAGGCTAACAGGATGTACTCAAAAATTAGGGAAAATCATTTTAATTTTAATATACATTTAATATCACATGATAATATCAATTAATTACAATATAGAACCATATAAATTTATTATATTTGCCTTGGTAGGTTTTAACAGTGGATATGAGCACTAAAGGATGAAAGTAGGGGAAGAGGGGACAAAATTGGTTGTTTTTACCAAACTACTTTTGCCAATGTGGAAGCTTCATGTTAAATTTGCACCCCCTCAGCACTAAACTAGATACTTGTTGAAATATTAATTTCCAACTGTCGTGTGCATTTATTCAAGAAAACCACTCATTTCCATTGCATCGCCTTTCTCGCAATGGCGGTATTTTCTCAAATGGAACCTATGACAATCATCAGTTGCCGCGTGTCTTTAGGCTGATTTCCAAAACAACTTTTCATCGAAACGTAAACTTCGCCAAAAAAAGTCCATGCCATATTGTTAACAGTGGTCTTATCAATGAGGCGCAGATCAACGGTTGATACAAGCTTGCAACAATAAACTTGAGTGGAGTGAAAGTTTTTGTTTTTAACCGCTAGGTTTAACAGTAAAATAATTAATGAATTTACTCTGGTCAGTAAAAGTTGATAAAACTTTAATTTTATTATTTGTTTAATTCACTGGAAGTATGGGCATAAGTAAACATATATGTAATGTTTTAATTTTATTATTTTTTATTGTCTACGAGAATATGGTCCAAAGTAATATGTAATGTTATTTTGTTTTGTTGTTCATAGTATGTGTAATGAAACGCACATAAGTGCAAAGTAAAAAAAGAGGGGAGAAACTTGCGGCACCAAATGTAAGTTTTTTTCGTTTATACACAGCAGTAGATAACGAATGTGAAAATGCAACAGTTTATGTAAGAGATTTGTTTTTATAGCAGTGAATGTAAATAAATTTTACATACAGCAGTGCAAATTTTTTTTAAAAAAACAAAGTAATTTTTTTTGTGGAAGTTCTTGTGTAAATCCCTCTGGGAGAAGAAGAAAATTGTAACAGCAGTTGTTCTGGAGAAGAAGAAATTTGTAACAGCAATTATTCTGGTTAATGAATACAGAATTTTATTGTGCAT
The DNA here is from genome assembly GCA_000404065.3 of Pinus taeda. Lineage (NCBI taxonomy): Eukaryota > Viridiplantae > Streptophyta > Pinopsida > Pinales > Pinaceae > Pinus > Pinus taeda. The sequence continues at coordinate 19,888 of APFE031586297.1, read as the reverse complement.
CTGAAATACTATGTTCTCTTGAGCTATTAAATTTAGCTTCCCTGTATTAAGATCCTGTAATAAAAACAACGCATTGCTCTCTGTTCGTTTGTGTTTGGAATTAGCACTAAATTCCTAACAGAAAGGACCCCTCCAATATTCCGCTTATGGTTTCAGTCGTTTTCGTTTTACATCAATAACATTAAAACTTTGACAGGCAGCAAATGCAACAAAAATCGATAGTTTATAGTAGGAATTGGAGTTGTGACAATGCAAATGCAGGAAAGCAAAATAATTTATGCAATTGATTTAAAGAGAAGCACCTCCAATTTGACAATTAGGTAAACAATTCTGGGAAGACACTATACCCCCACAGACTATGAGACCTCGGAGATATGAACCTCTAAGGCCTTTTCAATGTACCCATTTTTAATATATTTTAAAGATTATTTAATTAATAAATTAATTACAATTAAATTAATCAAACTTAATTAAATCTAAATAAATTAATAAAATAATTTAATTTAATTTAATTTATATTTTGTAATTTTTAAAATGATAAAATACATTTTTAAAATTACACTATACTTTTTTATATAATACTTTTCTAGTTTTTGAATTTTTATATTTTTTAATAGTTGTGAGAAAAAGTTTTAATTTTATATAGCAATTAGAGTAATAACTATTCTACCATAGAAAACAAAAGAAAATTTTAATACAGGTTGAAATGATGTAATATTATAATTATAATTATATATATAATTAGAAATTTTTTAGAAATGTAAAATTCCAATTAAATTTTAGAAATTAAATTAATAGATGTTTTTTGGACCATTTCAATCATATGTTATTAATTTGAATTTCTCTTATATGATTTCTACCAAAAGACTTTGTTTAATTCATTATGGATCACAAAAGGCTCCGAAACTTGAATTTAATTATATATTCAATCATTTATTGAAATATTTATTTATTTTAAACAAAGTAATGTATTCTTTTATTTCAAAATAATGTAAATTTTTATACCAACTCATAAATTGTTTTGATTAACATTTAAAGTATTTTTAAAAACCTATAGTCTTTCATATTATTTATTTTACTCTTATACATATAATACTTAAACATGATTACATTCTTAATAAAAATATTTTCAAACAAATAAAATAAAATATTTTCTCAATTTATTGTAATTAGGTAGTTTTCAAGTTTTCCAAGATGTCAAAATTACATTCTAACTAGTATATTGTTTATATATAAAGTTTTTGTAATTTCTAAATGCTAAAAATACATTTTCTATATTACATTATACATTTTTCTATATATAATATTTTTTTAATTTCTAATAATAATAATAATAAGCTTTACAATAACAATGATAAAATAGAAAACAAAACAAAATTTTAAAACAACTTGAAGCAATGCAATATTATAATAATTTTGTTTTTCTTGTTTTATTATCATAAATTAACTATACAAAAGTAGAAATCTTCATAGATGTAAATTCTAATCAAATTTTAAAAATCTATTTAATAGTTTTTTTGGGCCATTTCGATTATATTGTTAATAACTTGAATTTAATTATATGTTGAATTATTTATTTGAATATTTATTTAATTATTCATTTGCTTTTAAATAAAAATAAAATTTATAGTATTAAAGGTTATTGATCTATATTCTATTAATGTCCAAGACTCTAATATGCAACAATATCATTATGTGTATCTTGACAAAAATTGGCCACCTAAAATACTTATCTAATAGTTTTTAAAATACTTATCTAATAGTTTTTAAAAGAGTTGAACTTTCACTCAATTTAACATTAACTTGAATTCAATAATTTTACTTTAATTTATCTATATTTAAACTAAGACTACCTACTATTTTAAAAATAATATCCCTCTTACTTTTCTCGTTGCTAACTCTGAACTCAGGCCCATCTTAGTACGAACCAGGGTGTGTGGTTGCTCATTGCTCTAAACTCAGGCCCATCTTGGTGTGGTTGCTCATTGCTCTAGTCGCCAAGTCCACAACAAAATTTATAAATGAATTAAGCATGTTCAAAGAACCTTCTTCTTCCACTTTATACTTCCAATCCACTTTATACTTCCAATGGCGAAAATATTTTTTTTTATTTTGGTCCATGTCTCTTTTTCCTCTATTTTAAGTTAGTTATATTAAAATAGAGTCATAGGACTCACTACTTTGCAGTACTTATTAATATTATTTGATATTGCTATATTTAATATCTAATGTTTTATGATATTTTATTTTATATATGTTTTAATTTATTTTTAACTTAATTTAAATTATAATTGTATTCATGTGTGTTTATTTTCAAATAATTTTTTAGAATTTAAATTTAAATATTAATAATTATTGGGTTCATGGTAGAGATTTAATCTACATAGAATATTCTAGAATATTCATAATGGTATACACAAATTAAAAGTTAAGATTTATCTTTAAAGTAATTATGTCTTTCCTATTTATTTTTAATTAAATTGATTAATTAAAAAAATCATATAAACAAGTGTCACGAGTTATGGTTTTTTGAGCATGTGATATTGATAAGCCATAGTATTAGCCCATGGTATTGTAACAAATCCTATTTGCACATTAAGAATCTCCATGGTAAAATATGAGAAGTATTCTGATGTTTATTATAGATTGATGGCTATTTGAGTTTATCAACTAATCATTTGTATTTCATTACCAAACATTATAAATTTACATCTTACATATTGGTTGGATTTGGTTTATACCATAGTTACCAAGTTCAGTCGTATTGGTCAAAAGAATTTGGAAATTCGACCATATTGGTCAAATGAATTTGGATATTCGACCATATGATTCAGCTGTTTAATAATTTGCTAATTTTAATATGGTACGAACATTTTCTTAAGAAACAACTAGTTTGATTATATTATCAATAAATTGGATTATGGATCAAGTCCCTTAAAAATTTCATTTTGTTCTTCATAGACATTATATTCATCATTCCAAATGCAAACAATTTATGCCTGCAATTCTTTCTAACAACAATTTGGTACATATATATTTTATAGACTTGAAAAAAGACACCTAGTATGAGTTTATATTTACATAACATACCAAAAACAAATTTTTGACAACCTGACTGACAATGGATGGTCCCTCTGTGGGAGCTTCAGCTGACTGTGCATATGCTTGGCCTTCCTTCTGTTGTTCCTGGTTCAACTTAATCCTTTTGCTCTCAGGCTCCTCAGTGGACTTTGTATTTTCATCCTTGTCTTAGAACTCATTATCAAATTTCTCCTCAAGCTCATTCAACTTTATCTCCAATTCAACCATTTATGTGTTGCTTTCTCGCTCCATTTTTTTACCTTTTCCTTCCAACAAAATCTGCTTAGTTTCCAACAATGCATCTTGGTTCACATCCTTTGAATCAATCCTCCTCGACACTACCTACATCAACCCTTCAATGGTCATCGATATCCAATCTAATAGCACATCCAATCTCTTTTATAAAATATTACGGGCCTCATATTCATTTTAAACCATTGCTAAACCTTGGTGTGACATAGCTCTTTGAAAGAATCAAAATCGACTCTCCCCCCTACTAATCTCTCTACTTTGTGAATGATAATGACCCCTCAGCAAAGCAATTGCACCTAAGATGTAATTCCCACCACCCCTGAAGCGCCATTATAGAGCAATAAAATGTAGATCTGTCATGATAGTGTGAACCTCCATGTGAGAATTCTAAATTGAATTCCAAGGGAAGAACAAAGTGAAGAGACCAAGGATAATTAAGGCCCTTCGCATACAAAAAGACAAGCAATTCATTAGCCACAACCATAATCTGCTTATTGGAGTGAAAGCCTGTCTTCACTTGTTAATGCTATGTACAGCTTGGGTACTCCAAGTGTTGAAGCCCATGCTACAGACATACCCCGCCTTTATTCCACATTTGCAATGCTCATATTTATTCGTATTCACAATCTCAAGCTTTCCAATGGATTAACTATTCTTGGCTCCTGAGTACACTGCAATTGAATCAACTTGGTTCTGAATGAGATTTTTTTGCAGAGATGATCGGAAAATTCAAATATATAAATTGGATTTTGATTCATAATGTTCATGGGATTGGTTGATAAAAAATTGAACTTGTTTCTATTTCCATAGTCCTTTAGGCCAATGTTGTTCCTTTATTATCCATTTCATGTGCTTCAATATTAAAGTTTCCATACACATATGAATGTGTTAGCAAAATAATTCTCTGAACAAATGAAGGGAGAGAGGAATTAAAATTTTTCTTGGCCTTTTGAACTTATCGTATCATGAGCATTAAATCGCCAAAAACCAAAATGTTAGTAATTTTGCTTATGATTTCCCATTCTAGAACTTGCCATGGTGCTAAATATTCAGCTTGATCATTGGACGAAATGCCCAATCCTTAAGCAAATTTAAACCCATTTTGTTCATCAGGGAAGATAACCCCTCTAGTTGTTACCACTCCTAGTAAGGTACAAACAAAATTATTAATCAAAATTCTATATTAAAAAGATAACAAAGAATTAATTTCTTAAAAAAAAAATGGTTAAAAAAGTCTATATTAAAATAATAGCAGATATAAAAAGCAATAAGTTTGGTATAAAACATTGTAGAGAATAGTAAATTTCATATTTAAAAAGTTGTAAAAAATTTAAAACATATTTTTCTTATTCTTATAATTCTTTTGGATGATAGTGATTACAATGTTTCACTATATTGCAATTACTTGGAAAATGAGGATCATTGGTGTGGAATTCAATTAAAGGGGTTCATTTTGCCTACAAAGGTTAATCTGGACACACTTATGGATATATAAATATGGTGATAAATAATTATGGATTGAATAAGGATAGTGATTGAGACATAAATTTCTTGATATGTGGAAATTATTTGAAGCTTGCTTTTAATATGCAATATCCCATCTTTACATTAGACCTCAGCGTTGGGTTTTTGTTACTCATATTATTAGAGTTCACTTATATGATTTTCAAATTTACAATACAAATAGATTTAATGCATTTGGTTCTTTATTACTTATAGATCATCATAAATAAACAAAAAAATGTTAATATTAGAAATAAGTAAACAAAAATTTGAAAAAAAAAAATAATAATAAAAAAAAATATAATTTTAATATAAATAATAATTTATTTTGATTTTAGCGCGCATATATATATTCAAATCCTGTAACTATGGTTTACAGCAACTTCTTCCTCACTAAACTTTTATATTGTTTTTCTATATGCTTAATTTTCTAATTATTTTATATTTCTATTTTTAGTTTTAATATCATAGTTTTAATAGTTAATATATACCGAAGTTGATACCCTTTTACATTCTTATTTTTACTTTTTGCTAAATCGTTTTTTGGGGTTTATTACCTATTTAGTTGACGAGTTTGATGGCACTATCTCTTTGTTTTTTCAATAAAAATACAGTATAGAGTGTTGGTAACTAGCAGAAGTGTACTACACTCAACGCACTTTGTGCTATGAATTTCACATGAAAGGTGACAGAAGCACTAAATGTATGAAGGCTCAGAGAAGCACTAAACGCGTGTATGGTGGGATATTTCTGTACCAAGGGAATCCCTGGACACTGCTCTTGTTCTAAACTACTGCCAGGGAAAGCACACTATTTTCATGATCACCAAAGAGCTCGAGACTTATTTATATCAACCCAAAAGGTTGCTGCTCAAACTCGAGTTTTATTTGTAGGGTCGATCATTCTTGTAATGAGTTTGAATATTCTTCCCTTTAATGTCTGAAATAGTGAATTTGCAGAGCTTTTGTTTGTGTTATTGCTCGACTTGCATGAGAAATATCTGTTATGGAGCGCCATGGAAGAATAGAATTTGTGATACACTTTGTGGAATGGGTAGAATTGAAAAGAATGGAAAGGGTTGGTTTGCGATAAGGTTTAGGTCAATCTGTGGCTTGGGCGCAGTTTATTTGTGTTCTTGGTTTCTCTTGTCCAATTAAAACGCTTTTCCGGCAAACCATGAAGTAACCAGCCATCAAAGCAAGTGGCTTTTGTGGGGAATTCATTGTGCATGCAAATATCAGCCACAACAACACCAAAATTTTGATGGATAGTCCACTTCCAATGAAGATGGTCAGGTTCATCCATACTTTATCATGTCTGCTAACTTAGTGTCAGGTTTAAAAAAGGTTATCTCGATTGCAGATTCAAGTTATTAAACAACCAACCATAAACTTTGTTTCTGTACTTGGACTTTTCTAAGCTCCGGTATTTACCATCTGGTAAGCTGGAGAGGAGAAGGTATTCTCAGGTTTTCCCAAGTGTGTCAGGTGAAAGGACAACTTATTCAAGTTGGTGGAAAGTTTATATAAATTGCCATGAAATTTGAGTTGGAAAACGGTCACAATAGGATGTATTTTAATATAAATTGTTTTAATGCAGAATTAGTTTCGTTCTTACAAGGTATCTTCAGATTGTTAATTTCGATGGATACATAAAGATAATTATGGAGGATTGAGGTTTAACAGAGAATCTTCTTGTGCATTGATGTTCTTTAGTTTAAGTGCAAATATTGAGCAAGGTATCTATTTTAACCAAGAAAATAGCAAAATGAGAATCTTCTTCAAGTAGATAGGTTCACATTGATGATTTTTGTTTTCCTAGTATTCAGTAGCAAATTAAATATAGGACAAAGACATTATTAAACTTTTCTTATTATATCTCTATATCATATTTATTAATTTAGTGATTTGAGCATAAACGTTGTACCTATGTTATGCTTTGGTCTTTTGGTGGCATGCCGATAAATAGGAAATATGTTTTTTTAAGGAATCAATAAGTGGGTATCTAGTATATAAAGTTATACTAAAGAATGAGGTTACCTAGTATATAAAGAATTGGGTTACTTTGTATATAAAGAATTTAAAATCAATTTACATTCATTTTAAATTTGAATATTAAATAATTAAAAATAATAATTTTTTAATATGTAATTTTTTCATCTAATTATATATTTATATATTAGTTTTTTTTATATTAAAAAAATATACATTAATAAATTTGATATCCTTCTTAGTGTCTTATATGTTGTTATTTTCTCTTTCTCACGTATATATCAAATGTTGTATGTGTATGTGTAACCATGTTATTTAAGATGAAAGTTCACTCATAGTTTTGTAGGTTTTTTTTTAATGTAATGTTATGTTAATTCATTTGTCTATTTGTGAGAAATTTTAGCTTTCTTTTTATAAATAAATTGTTTTGTTAAATTTTAAAAATAATTTTATTATATAGTTAATTAATTAATAAAGTGATTTTGATAGTTAAAAATATGTGTTTCCTTTTATAAGGTCATAAGTTCAAATCAAGAAAGGGGTAAAGCATATACACTTTCATAGAATTTAGTATTTAAATTACTACTCCGAGGGGGTCCATTGTATAAATTATTTCAAAGGATTTTACTTTAAATGCCTCAGTTATAATTGTTATTATAGATATATCGTAAACAATATATATGTATTTTTTACTATTAAGAAGAGAATACTCTTAAATTAGATGAGTGAATTTAAAATTTATCTATTTTCATTTTAAGTTTTAAAAAATAATAATGGGAGTCACATTTCCATTGCATCATTTAATTTTTTTTTGTTTAGATGTCAAAGTAGAAAGAGTACTTGTACTATGGCCAACTTAGTACCATTTTAATTATGGCTCTATTAAGCATTGAGAAGGAAAAAATAATAATTGAGAGGTAAATATTTTGGTACTTCAACAATCATGAGTTACAACACATCAAAATTGATGTCATAATACCATGCAACTAAGGGTTGGAGGAGTTCATTTTTTATTTCAACAGAAATCTAGAAAAAACATATTTTTAGGGTTGTGTAAAAGCTACAATCAATTAATTTTAGCCCTATGCTCTTTACTAGGGTGCACTTCTTGCAAAAGAAGTCAGACTAGATTCTTTGACTTTCGTCGAACACTCAAGCATAATAATCAATTTTATGATTTTGAAAACAATCACATTAGATTGAAAACTTGTTTCAGTCATAGCTCGAATCTAAACAAAGATTTCTAGTCTAAATAAAGCTTCATTTTACCAAGTTTTTTTTTTTAACAGAAACAAATGAATTATATTTATAAGCAGAGGTTGGGCATGGCCCAACAACTTCTATTATAATTAATTGAGAGATTTCTGGCTTTTTTAGAATCCTCATACTATGGCTTTAGTAACAGAAGTTACCTATTGCTTTTGATTCTTTTGGAGCGGCTGAGTGCTCTTGCTTTGGTCTTGTTTCCTGTAAATCTTGTCTTACATTTCCGCTTTTCTTTGTTGCTTTGAAATTTGCTTGCCTTAATATAATTCCTGCAATTATAATAATCCCAACCCAAATAATATAAACCCACATATATTAAACTATATTAATATATATCCTAACCCCATCTCCTTTGAGTCCCACAACTCTTCCGTACCTGACCCCATTACAAGGTTAACACCCCACCATAATCATCGCGCGATAACCATCAGACCTTCCCCCACCTAAATCCAATGTTTTTCACGTCCCTCACTGTCCGACCCTTAACTCCTCAGAAGCGTGCGAGATGGTTGGTTTTGTCCTATCACGTCACTCCCTCAGGTACATAACGTCCATTTAATAAAAACTGCCCTGTGGCCTGAAGTGGTGTGATGAAAACCACATACCGCTCCATGTGTCATTAACGCCCCACCTTTTTCTGCACGTGCTAACCGTCAGATCAACCCCAGCCCATATCCGACACTTTTCACGTCTAACTCTGTCTGACCTTTAACACCCCATAAGTGCGCAAGATGGGCGGTTTTGTTCTGCCATGCATCATTCCCTCGAATACATCTCATCCATTTAAGAAACATTGCCCAGCATCCAGAAGCGGTGTGATGAAAACCACAAACCACTCCTCACATCATTAACTCCCCTCCATATTCAACGCGCAATAACTGTAGATCTTCCCCTGCGACACTTAAGGGTGGTTTTATCCTACCACGCATCAGCCCCTTAGGTGCATCGCGTCCATTTTGAGAAACATTACCTAGCAGCCTAAAGCAGTGCGATAAAGACCGCTTACCACTCTCCACATCATATGCAACCGACTTCCGTTTGTATTCAATTTCGCGCTCTACTAAAACACCAAACCGCTAATGGCCCATGCGATAAACCGTTAACCTGTCGGTTCCGCTTAATGTTAATCCTTCTTGCCACTTTCCCACTCTTTCTCATCCATCACTGTCATCCTGTGTTGGAGCCTTGGTTCTACGTATTTCTTCTGCACTCATTTAAGTTTTGCAGTTTCATGGAGACAATGCTTATGCATAGGATTCAGACTCGCTGCCTTGTCAAACATGTCCATGTGCAACTCTCCTTTTCTGTTAGAGAATTGGGTGCCTTTCAGCTTCTTCATCATCTTTTGCCAGCATACCTTAAGCTAGAAGACATCCTTTGTTGGCCATTATATCAGAGTCCTTGTTCAGAGTTCTCAGCACATGGTAGGATGATTAGGAAGTGAAATTTTGAGTCAACTTTCTTATTCTTTCAAGGGTCTTGTCTAGAGTCGCATATTGAGTTAGTCGCCCGTGTTAAGGATTTTAATTAGGATTTCAGAGTCCTTAAAGATTTGAAGGTTTTCCCCTCTTTTCCATAGGGCCAACTAACATGCTTTGAGCAGTCCGAGAATATTCTCCTGATTGTTAGTGCTTTGTCCTAGGCCCCAACTGACACTATCCTTTTTGTGCCCATCTTTGGAGTAAATTGTTCCTCCTGCTCCTAATATCCTCAGGTTTCCTTTGGAGGCTCTATCGAAGAATATCATGACTTTGCCCTGATTTTTCCACCACTTTTTAAAATCCTCCTCAGAGGTTCGAAGCCACCACTCTGGATTGTGACTTACCAGGGAGATATTATTTTTGATGCTGGGTCCACTCAAGGATTCACCTATCCAATTGAGCTCTTCAAGGAGTCGGGAATTTTCTGACTTATATGGTCTATTTTCAAAAGTTTCCAGCAGCAGAGCTTTGGCCTTGGTAGTCACTGAGTTGGTGGAATGTAGTCTGTTATTGAACATGGCTTCATTCCTTGTGAACTAGATTCCCAGCAGATATATTTTGGCATTGCATTCCAGATTTTATTCCATGTTGATTTTCTTTTCAGAGTGTGAGGATAGTGATCCTTCCATGTTGCGGATTGACTATCAACTGAAGTCTGTTCCGGGATTTGGGAGTTGAGCCCCATCATTTATTTCAACCAGACTTCTTGAGAGAAGGGGCAGCCTATGAACAGGTGATTGATCGTTTCCTGGGCCTTGCAGTAGAGAGGGCATCTGTGGGGACCATTGATTCCTATTTTCTCTAAGTTATCTCTAGTGAGGGTCCTTTTGTGCATGAGTATCCAGCAAAAGAATTTGATTTTTTGGAGTCCAAATGGGTCCCAAACATGTTACCAAAGCTTTGTAGTGTGGATCTAATGTTGTTCTTGCAGAGCTACAAAGCCCAGCCATGTTGAGTAAGCTCCGGTCTTCCCCCAACCCCACTTGTCCCTGGAATGGAGATGCATAGGAGCTAGACCATATGGCTTATCTAGTAATTTTTGGAGTTGAGGGAACATCCAATTAGGGGGGAAGTGGAGGGTCCAGTTACTCCAGTTCTCTACTGAATCCCAAGTGCATATGTCAGCGAATTTGTGGATACCTTTTTGGATGAGCTTGTTGTGCAAGTCTGTTATTTCCGGTGCAAGATTTAGGGGTTGGAGGCCCATGATCTTTTCATCCCACGGTCTAATTATTTTCCCATTTCCTGGTATTCTGTAAAGCTGATATTTAAAGAATTTCCAGCCTTAGTTGCACAACTTCCACAACGTGGTTCCTTTGTGGTAAGCTCCTTCTTCCATATTCTTTATTAAGAGTCTGTGCAGATATTTTTTAATTGTAACTTGACTTACAGGGTGTCCTTGGTTTGAGAATATTCTCCAGAGGATATTCCCTCCCATTTCCAAGTTAGCCAACCCAAGATCTCTTACCGGATGTCCACCTTCAGATATTGGCCTTTTCATTATGTCCCAGCTTACTATATGAATTTTTTTTTGTTTCCCCTTTCCTCTTTGTCATAGAAAATTTCGAATCAACTTTGCTAATTTTTCGGTGATCATTTTTGGAGCTAAGACGAACGAAGCCTGGTAAATAGGAAGGGATGAGAAAACTAACTTGACTAGAGTGAGTTTCCCGGCTGTGGTAAGCCACTGCCCGCCCCAAGCAGTCATTTTTGCCTTGATTTTGCTAATAATTTCCATCCAATGAGGGGCCTTAGTGGTACCTGAGGTTAAAGGCATGCCAAGATACTTGAATTTTTCCCAAGAGACATATCTGGTGAAGCCAAGGGCTTGGGAAATCCCGAGTATAGATTGTTAGTCTACCGCCTAGTCGTACACTGCACTTTCCCTGTTTTTGACCATAGATCCGGAGACTCTGTAGAAGCTTTGGATTACTCCATTGGAGGCTCTTTCTATTTTAATGGAGGCTCCTCCCATAAGGATACAGTCATCGGTGAACAAGGCATGATTGATTTGGGTTGTTCCGGTTATCTCCTTGATGCCAGGAAGTGTCTCGTTGAGCTTCTCATCTGTGAGCTTTTGGCTTAGAGAGTCTGCCATCAAAATATAAAGGAAGGGGGATAGAGGGAAGCCTTTCCTGATTCCCCTCAAAGCTTTGAAGTAATTTGTCAGCCTGCCATTTACTAGAGGGGCTATCCAAGGTTCTCCAATGCATGCTTTAACCAATTTTACAAATTCATAACTTGAACCAAATGCAGAAAGAACTTGGAGGGGGAAGGAGTTCCTTACTCGATCGAAGGCATTCGCCATATCCAGTTTGATGAGCATACCTTGCTCTTTTTGTTGTTGGCTAGAATGGATGATTTCCTGCACCAGTGTCACATTGTCTAGGATATGCCTGCCTTTGACAAACCCTCCTTGATTAGTTGAGATGAGTTTTTCCAGTAGAGGCTTTATTCTATTAGCAAGTAACTTGGTGAGAATTTTGTAGGACACATTACATAGCAAGATTGGCCTGAATCTGTCAAGAGCCTCCGTGTTGGCTTCTTTGGGAATTAGAGCTAGGAAGGTGGAGTTTGTGCTTCCTCCCACTTTGGCTTTTCGTAGGAATCCTTTGATCATTTGGTACAAATAAGCGTTGACGATGTCCCAGTAGATTCTAAAGAAGTGTATTGAGAATCCATCAGGTGTTGTGGCTTTGTCGGGTTCCATCTTCCATATAACATTGCTAATTTCTTCTTCAGTGAATGGCTTTAGGACTGTTGCATTTTCCTCCTCATTTATCATCCTTCGAATGTGCTTGAGGAAGTCATGAGCTTCCTCATCATCCTCCGTGCCTTCTTCTTTGAACAACTGCTAAAAATGAGAGGTTTCCGCCTCTTTTATCAGAGTTGTGCCTTTGAGTACAGTCCCATCTAGCGAGGTGAATTCAGCAATATGGTTTCATGAGAGATAGGTTCGAATTTCTTGTGGAAGAAGGTTGTATTTTTGTCTCCAGACGCAAGCCAGAATTGCATGACTTGAGCCTCAAGTATTCTTCCTCCTCTCTAAATGTCTGGAGGGTGCTGATTTGGTGTTCTTGCTCACTATGAATTTTTTCTCTGGTTATGTCTTGAATCTCCAAGCCCATTTGGAGATCCAGCAGCTGCTTTGTGCTCTATTTTCGCTAGGTAGTGGGAGAATATGTGGGCTTTTTTATCCATTGCTTCAGGGCTTCTTTGGTGGCTTTTATCTTTTTCTCCCAAACATAGCTAGGTGATCCAAGAACATGGATGGACCATGCCTTATTCATTGTATCTAAAACCCTTATTTGTTTTCCCATAGTAGGCTGAACCAGAAGGGGATTGGCCCCAGGTTTTATTCTTCTTCCAGCAGAAGGAGGATGGGTTTGTGTTCTGAGTTCCACTTTGGTAGATTTTTTGTGGAGAGATCATCTTCTCGAAGAGGAAGGAACTCTGAAGAATGAATCTATCCAGCCTAGTTGATATGTGCTCCTCCCCTATTATGTTATTTCTCCATGTGTATAGCCCTTTTTTTGGCTTGAAATCCAATAAATCCCATTGTTGAATCAGGTTTTCCACTAAGGGAAGAAAGTGATCCCTGCTACTAGATTCTCCTCTTTTTTTCTTTGGGTCTAGGATTAGATTGAAGTCTCGGCAATAATTATATTGTTGAGGGAGTATGCTTCCAAAAAAACAATCAGAGTTTGCCAGCATTGTTCCTTTTCTACATAGGGGATAGGTACATAGAGGTTAAAGAGAGCAAATTTTATCTTGCTTGATTGGTGTTGGAGTTCGGTGTAAATCTAGTGCTGCGTCTGAAAGGAGCTCTCAAGCTGAAATTTGTCAGCCTCCCAAAGAGTGGCTAACCCGTCGCATGTACCTCTAGCACTTATCGCTTTTACAGCTTTTGTTTTTCATTTTACTTTGCTGAGTTAAGGAAGGGCTTCGCCTTCTATTTTAGTCTCTTGGAGCATGAGGATCTTAGGAAGTTCTGATTTTAATAGGCTCTTGACTGCTTCAGCTTTTCTTGCGTTCCCCAATCCTCTGTAATTCCAAGAGACTAATCGCATTATTTAATGGTATGGGTTGGAGCAGCACTTCCCTTGGGAGGCCTGGTTCTAGTATTTCTACCAATAGACATCTCTATAGTGGCCTAGCGACCTTGCATTTTTTGTCTCTCTGCTTCTTCTTCTCTGGCCTCTCTGTGAGATTTCCTCCCCACTCTTTTCAAGGGCCTCTAAGTTGTTTCATCTTCGAAGGATCTTGATATCTCTAGGGTCTTCTTTCTTGTCATATCTACAAAGGTTGGGGAGATAGAGGCACCTTTTGGGGATGTGATTTGGAGAGGGATTGATTCCTCTTGCCTTTTTTTTCTCTTCCATGTTGTTAGCCTGTTGTTCATCCTCTTTATCTGCTGGATCTTGGAGTTTTTCTGGCGTGCTAAGTATTTCAAAGGGATTTATGATGTCTGCTCTTGGTGGGACTGAGCTTCCTTCTGCTTGGGCTTCGGGAGGAGAAACCCTCCCAGTGGACAAGGCTTTCCCTTTGTTCCTGTTGCTCTGCTTAGTTGTTCCTAATTTTTGAACCTGAGTCCATTGATCTCCTTTCTCCTTCTTGGCTCCGTCCTCTGATTTCTTTTTACAATGCTTGGAAAAATTCCCATAGCCGTAGCAGTGTCGACATTTAAATGGGAGTTTCTCATAGTCTAGCACTTGTATGCGTGTCCAGTGAGCCACTGTGAGTTTAATGGCTTAAGGGAGACCTTCCTCCAAGTCTACTTCTACACAAATTCTTGCACAGGAGTATTGATATCTTCTTTTCGCTCGATCAATGTATTTGCCTAGCTTGTTGCCTATGGTTTCTAAGGATTTAGGGTTCCAGCAATGCAGAGGCAGATGGGGCAATCACACCCATACCAGAACAATCGAGGGCACATCCTAAGTTAGATAGAAGTCTGGTATCCATTGATTCAGATAGATACCCTGCGGCCCCATGAAATACGGATTGTTTCTGAATATGAGGTTCATGTCTTCTGTTGCTTCAAATACAAATACAAAGAAGCCTTTGCCGACGAAATGGCTTTTTATTCCTTCCTTGACCAGAGGTCACCAGTTTCTTTGCACCCAGGCTTCTACAGCTTTAGGCAAGGGCCAAAGCCTGTGAATTGTCCAATAAGCCCTCGTTCTGCTAGGTTTAATGTCACTTTGCATGGTTCTACAGCTGGTAGAGAAATTGTGGGGATGGATTCCATCTTTTTTACAAACTTATGTTGATTTTCGATCACTGGCCATTTATTGTATGCCGCAACTAGATCCCAGAATGCAGCTAGCTCAGGTGGAGAGGATGGGTCCTTTTCGCGGCCCCATCCTAGGGCCATGGCTCTAGAGTTGCGCGTAGTCTCGTGGTTGGTTGTGGCCCTTCACGCACTCCCTGGGCTTCCTCCTATTGCCCTCGGGGGCTGCACCAGGCTCCTGCTATCTGGTTAACTTTACCAAGTTTTTTTAGTACACAACCATTAGGCTAATTTATTGGCTAATGAAGTTGTTATCTTTAATACAAGAGCCATTTAGAAAAGGAATTGCATGATATGTGTATCAATCTCATAGCGGAAGGGATGCATTCGTCTACGGATCGAAAGTGAGGCTTTCACCAAATTCCTTAGAAAACTAAGGTCATGAAGATAGGGACACTTAATGATGTAACTAATATCCATTTATTCATCAAACATTTCCAATGGAATTCAAGTAAGGAAGCTAGATCTAAAATGACATGCACTCCCCTCATTTGCATGCGTGAATTTAAGGTTATTCTATCTCTTGAACACATCATTGAAGGACTATTTTAACAAGGTGTGATGATGGTTTATAGCGAGAAAGATTTGTTTCTAGGTCGAAGGGATGAGTATCATTCAAACAATCCTAGTAAGACATTATCTCAGGATGTGGTTGGTCCTCTACTATATTAGTCTATGAAAATTTGCTTCAAGCTATTAAGAAGGTTCCTTCATTTATTAGGTTTAGCCCCTAAAGGGAGGGCATATTTTTTGTGTGGTTCAATTTGCTTTGATATGCTCGCGGGACTCTTAGTTCTTCTGGAGACTTCTTGACATAAGCTCACCAAATTACTTGGTTTTCTTGTATTCCTTATTACATTTTTATTAGGCAATTTTTCTTTGGCTTCTTTTGAACCCTAGATTCTCAATTTTCCTATTTCGTGGATTTGGAAAACTCTAGTTATTTGGAATTAATATATGGAAAATGGGTTCTCCCGTTAAGTTTTAGTTCCAAGGATTTCTTTAGGAACTTTTCCTTATGCACCACTTTAAGCCTTGGAACACGTTAGACAAGCTAAGGTATTATTGTTTTCGTAGGTCTATTATTTATATGGATATAGGGAAGCACAACAATTCAATGAGATTTTAACAACACATGAGGACTTAATATACATGAAATTTCCCTTCCTTTGGTGACCTCAAGAGTCCACAAGAATGAACGCTAGTGCAGTTCACAAAATGTTATAATTATGAACATCCTTGTACAACAAAAGTTCAAAATTGATGAACTGCAAGCTAAGTAACTAAAACTAAAGAAACTAAAACCATACAATGTGCAATCCCCTCAATTCTGTCAAAGATGTCATTGACCGCAAATGTCGAAAAGGAGTTGATCTCATTCCTTGTTCTTGTTGAATTCCTTATGTCGGAGAGACTCGAAGATCTATCAACACTGGTATCCTTGAACATTTTACTGACATAAAACATAATAGAATAAAAAACTCTGCTCTTGATAAACATTCAAATAATAATAAACATCACATATGTATTGAAGAAACCTGAATCCTTGCCAAAAATGACCACTATTTCCACAAAAAATTAAAGAAGCCATCGAAATTAGTAAAAATCCTAAAAGCCTAAACAAGGATGAGGGATGGAGCATTAGAAAAAATTGGATCCCTACATTGACATCCAAATACACTTGTTTTGAAGCACCTTAACTTTATTTTCTCTTCATCATTTCTTCTTTGCTTATTTTTTCCTTACCCTATTTGACTCTACTCCCTCAGATAAACAGTTAATATATTTAATCTCAAAATATTTCAAATACTTTAGTTATCTATTCAAAAAAAATTCATTATTAATTCTTAACAAAAAAATAAATTATTAATTTTCAATAATATTAATTTACAAAGACTCTAATCATTTATTCACATCATTTATTATGTTATGCATATCACTCAAATTACAGCCTAATCCTAATCTTTTTGAAAGTCTCATCTTAAATTCCACTCATCTTTAATTCTTTCATTATTTCTTCCTTGCACCATTTGACTCTAATCTCTCATAAAGATTTTAATTTATTTATTAATATCAAT
>APFE031586274.1:0-10056 GCA_000404065.3 Pinus taeda | reverse complement strand
GAATTCAAATGCAACATATTGTTCCATATACTCCACAACAAAATGGTGTAGCTAAAAGGAAGAATCGCACCTTAAAGGAAATGGTTAATTGTATGCTTCAATCTAAAGGACTTAGTGTTAATTTTTGGGTAGAAGCAATTAACTTTGCAAATTACATAATAAATTGCACTCCTACTAAGGTTTTAAAGAATATCACTCCAGAAGAAACATGGAGCTCAATTAAACCAGATGTAAGTCACTTTCGTGTTTTTGGAAGTGAAGCATGGGCCCATATTCCGGATGAGAAACATAAAGCTTTAGAACATAAGAGTGAAAAATGTATTTTTGTTGGATATTGTGAAGATGCCAAAGGAAACAGACTTATTCCATTTAGGTCCAAAAATGTTATCATTAGAAAAGACGTAAAGTTTTCTGAAAATATATCGGCCTACGAGCCTAGTTCGACAAATGTGCCACCTCTCTCTATCCTTCTACTTCTGAAAATATTTCTTCTTCAAATGATGACAACAAGGATGATAATCCTCCCCCACCTTCTCAAGATCCTCCTTCATCTCCTTAGCCCCAAAATGGGTTCGTGCTACTCAAGATGCAGCAGGTGCTCTTCCCGATGATCCTACAAATCAGCGTCGTGCACGTTCTCAGTTTGATAGAGCCTCTTCTTTACTGGCTCAAGCTTCAGCGAAATATGATCCTGACACCTTTGTAGAAGCTTTAGGCCATCCAGATTAGGACACAACTATGAATGAAGAATATCGTTAATTATTGGCAAATGATACATGGGATCTTGTTCCTCTTCCAAAGGGACAAAAACTTGTTAGATGCAAATGGGTTTACAAAAACAAGTATGGCTAAGATGGAAAAGTTGATAAACATAAAGCTCGTCTTGTTGCTAAGGGTTTTTTACAAGTTGAAGGCATTGAATATACTAAAACCTTCTCCCCTATTGCCAAAATGAACTTTATCTGCCTTGTTCTTTCCCTTGCTGCCTCTTTCAAATGGGAAGTCCATCAGATGGATGTTAAATTTGCCTTCTTGCATGGAGACTTGCATGAAGAAATCTATATGGAACAACCTACTGGCTTTATAAAAATAGACTCCAGTCTTGTATGTCGGCTTAAGAAATCCCTTTATGGTCTCAATCAAGCTCCTCAAGCTTGGTATGCCAAAATGGATAGCTTTCTTTTAGAAACTGGCTTTTCCAGGTGTCATTTCGACAATGTTGTCTACACCAAGAAGTGGGCAAGTCTCATATCATTCTTGTTCTTTATGTTGATGATCTTATCCTTACTGGTAGTGATCCCAACCTTATAAACCATGTGAAGTCCAACCTTAAAAAGAAGTTTGAAATGACAGAATTAGGACACTTGAATTATTTTCTTGGTCTTCAAGTCTTGCAATCTAAGGAAGGTATATCCCTTTCCCAATCCAAGTATGCATGTCATCTTCTATGTCATTTTCACATGGAAGACTGTAAGCCAACCCCTTCTCCCTTTCAGTCTAGAGCCAAACTTTCAATCACTTGTACTTCTCTTGAAGTTGATGCTACCTTATACCATCAACTTGTAGGAAAAATTTTGTATCTAACCCATACTCGTCCTAACCTTTCCTTTGTTGTAGGCCTTATTTCTCGGCTTATGCAAAACCCACATGAAATTCATTGGAAAGCAGCTAAAAGAATACTTTGTTATGTTCAAGGTACAATTCAATTTGGGATTCATTACAATGCATAAGAATCTCCTCTATTGGTTGGTTTCACTGATTCTAATTGGGTTGGTGACCCTGATGATCAGAAGTCTACTATAGGTTATGTGTTCACTCTTGGTTCAGGACCTATTACATGGGCTTGCAAGAAACAAAGTGCCATTTCTCTTTCTTCAGCAGAACCAGAGTATCGTGGTTTCGTAGAAGCTAGTAAGGAAGCCTTGTGGCTTCGTCAGATCCTGTCAGAGTTTGGCTTTCAGCAGCAGCATCTGACTACACTTTGGTGTGATAATCAAAGTTCCATTCAACTATGCAAAGATCCAACCCAAGATCATTGCAGAAAACAAATTGAACTGCACATACACTTCATCAGAAAGCTCATGCACAACCATGTTCTTGAAGTGAAATATTGTTCAATAGATGATCAAGTTGCAGACATCTTTACAAAGGCTCTCACAGAGGCGAAGTTTACTAAACTTCAATATATGGTTGGAGTTCATGAAGTTGTCACTAAGTGGGGTTAAGTTCTAATGCCTCCTTCCTTCTCCTATTTTGTCATATTTGTACATCCTTCAATCCTATCCCAAGTTGTTCTTAAGGGGGTATGTTTAGATATTTCGACACATAGGAAATAGTTAAGTATAACTTGGTCTAGTGTAGAGTTAGGTAAAGTGTGTTTCTTTACTATGTACTTTTGTAACTTACAATGCGACAGTCAAAATATGTAGTGATCTGACAGTTCATTCCCTCCTCAGTATTACCGACACTTGATCCATGGCTTAACACCTAATTGGTCCATGATCTCTATTTAAAGAGCGTGGAGGGTCATTTGTAGGGTAATTGTTCATGAGAGAAGCTTATGTAAATTTTCATTCTTTTATTAATAAATTGCTTGAAGTGGTCGCGTTGGCTCAGGTCATGGACTATTTCCCTCTTTGAGGGTTTTAACCACATCAACAAAACTGGTGTATTGATATGTGATATGTTTGTGAGCGGTGTCCTTTGGAGTTCTGTCTGAGGAACTTACCCTGTAAATTCCTACAGTAATCCATGGTTTTTATAATAAAGATGAGTTTTGTTTTGAGCCAACACTGAGTTAACTCAGAGGGCTGAAGCTCTTGGGTTAGGGCCTAACCCGAGCAGCAAAAGCTCCTCTTTAGTGTACATGTATGCTAGCATAGATTTATGTTTTGTTCATTTGCTTAAGTAGCTTCCTGTTTTTCTATTCATTTTATTAAGTAGCTGCATTTTCATTACAGCAGTATAGCATAGATTTATGGTTTTTCTGTTCATTTGCTTAAGTAGCTGCATTTTTGTTACAGTAGCGTAGAATATATTGGTTATGTTGTAGTTTACTTCCATTTGTGCCTTCTCTTAGTTCACAGGTTAGCTAGGAGAAAAAGATCACCATAAGGTTTTCTGCAGGTGTCTTGGCCTTATCTCCTCCCTCTTGGACCATAACTTGAGGAAGAGACCCTTCAGCAACCCCAAAAACACAGGTTTCTGGTTCTCGCATGAGCTATGGAGTTTGTTGTTTGACGCAGTTACTTGTTCACCCTCACTGGTTTTTCTGTCATTTTCATTTGAAACCTCCTTCAGCAAGTTCTTCATGCATAATCCCCTTACCGTATGATCCACAACAAACCTGCCCAATCACCGTCTGATCCATTAGTTTTTCCAACTTCCACCTACTTTATGCACTTTAAATCCCCATCATCAATCTACCTCACCTAATCCGATGGCTATCACGTCACCTCAACAATTTATGTGCTTTAAACCCTCACCATTGATCAGCCTCGGCTGATCCGATGGCTATCGTGTCACCTGATCGCCAACTAGCTTGGCTGATCTCCACCATTGCTCTGTCTAGCCTGATCCAACGGCTATTGCGCAATATTGCATGACCATTATCCGCCTGAGAGCACGCGAGAAAAGTGGTTTTCTCGTGCTGCGTGTCACTTAGTTAGGCTAATCGTGTGAAATTCAAAAATACAACTTACAACCTTGAGGACGTGCGAGAAACTACTTACCGCCTTCGAAACCCACTCCATCATTTCCACATGTTTTCTTTCCACGATACGATCTCTGTCGTTCATCTGCTTCATTACCCTGTCCGTCCATCTCTTGAATTAATCTCCGTGATAAGATCTCTGCCATTCATCTGCTTCATTACCATGTTCATCCATCCATTCACTTAATTCCTTGCGATATGATCTTCGTTGTTCATCTGCTTCATTACCCTTTTCGTCCATCCATTCACTTAATTCCTTGTGATACGATCTTCGATGTTCATCTACTTCGTTACCCTGTTCATTCACCTATTCACTAAATTTCATGCGATAAGATATATGTCATTCATCCTGTTCATTAACCTTGTTCATCCATCTATTCGCTTAAGCCCCCGCGATAAGATCTCTATCGTCCATCTTATGGTCATTGATCAATCCAATGTTCCCTATGTGTTACTGTGTCCTTACGTCCTCCTTTCACCAATTTCGATCTCCGACTGCTCTTGTGCTTGAAAATAGATTTAGTTTAGTTCCTTTTGTTACACCTTAGTATAGTTTAATTCTCTTTACCTCTACAACTTAGATAACAACATTAGGTTAGTGTTGATTTAGCAATTTTGTTTAGGATAGATGTTTAGATGGTTAGTTAGTTTAGGGTGTGGTTTAGCAGTACATGCTATTTTCTTCATTATTGCAGTAGAGTGGATCTCTCTTAGAATAGATTTTCTCTTCTTCCATCAAATAATTAAGCTTCTTCTGGCCCTATAGAAGTCTGGCTTGGAACCCCTGGGGTCTCTTGCCAGATGAGCAGTGACAACAGGTGGGACCTTCACTTTTACTTGTGAAAACAGCATTGTCCCCTCCAAGTTTGTATGAACCCTGGGGTTGGAACCCCGGGTAGCCCTAGGAGTTGCAACATTCTTATTGCAATACCTAGGCTTATCACAAGAGGAGGGATTTCTTCCACCATAAGAATGATTTTAGATGAAGGGAAAGCTATGATGATCTCAACTTCCTCTATAGTGACAACTTTGTCAATAGCTCTACCAATAAGCGAGCTTTGTCCAGTGTTTTGGGGTGTGTTGAACGTTGTTTCCATTTCAACATTTTTTCCCCTTATTGTCCTCTAAGATGCCGGTCAAATTGTTTCCATGCCTAATCTAATTCATCTGTATCTAATTTTGTGGATACATTTTCCACTTCTATCTCCTTTGAGACTTTTTCCGATTCCTTCTCAATATCCTTTTCTGGACTCTTCTCTGAGTTGTGCTTTGAGCCTTGTTCTGAATCATGCTCTGAACTATGTTTTTAGCCTTGTGTCTATTTCTTCCCTGAGGTCTGCTCGGAAATTTGTTTTAATTTCTTCTCTGAATTATGCTCAGAACTATGTTCCAAGCCTTTTTTAGAACCTTGGTCTAATCTCTGCTCCTCTTGAACAATTGGCTGAGGGATATTTAACAAATCTAAAGGGACATTTTGTAGCCTTTTCCTCCTATACTGGTGGAATTGAGCTAGCCTTGTCAAACCAATTTCAAAGTAGCCAAATGTTGCACCTACGAAAACAACTCAACAGACTCAAATAGGACATCATAATCATCATCCTCATGGCTGGATTGTCTTATTTTTACTTGAGCAGTGGAGTTCTATGCAACTTTCTTAGGGTCAAACTGTATGCTAGGAATGGTGGCAAGTTTTAAACATGTAATATGACCGATTTCAAGTGCATCATGCTTGAAATCATGCAATGCATAAACACCACATTGGAGGGGAAAATAAGGCCACAAATACTTCTTATATTCTTTTAGGGTCTTGGTTATCCCATCCCCTACAGTTTGGTATGCAATCTCCCTAACAAGCAGTTTATCTGGTACATACATTGGGAGAACATGGGGAGGTGGTGGACATCCATAGACTTGGACATAAGTAAACAATTCTTCTCCAAACTACCTACCTATTGGTATAAAGTCAATTTTGGCCTCATCAGACAATCTTGAGGCCCTTTTGTCAAAAACAATTTGGTGCATGGGTAGCATAACTCCTTGGAAAATCTTATAGAAATGGGTGTGGAAATTGGATTCCCACAAGATTTTATGGTATATATGGATGGAAGCGGGATCTCAAATAGTCCATTTCCATCCCATGGTTGGGAAACTAGTAGTGAAACAGACTGCATCCATAATGTAGGCACTCATGAAAAATGGTGGGATTATTCTAGTGGTGACATATTGGTGTTGTCTAAACTCCAGGATTTGGGAAGCAACATTATTAGATAGGATAGTGCCCCAATCCATTATAAAAGAATTTACTGCAACATCAATTAGGGGAACCCACCCAATATAGAACTTAGTTGTATCAGTATGCCCAAAAAATATACACATCATAGTTGCAATATAAGAATAGGGAGTGGTGAGAGACGATATAGAATACATACCCGATCTCATGCTTGTGTTTGTTTGAATTGGACCTCCATTGTTTAATTGGGTCTAAAGGCAGATAATTTTCACTTGAAAATTTCTCAAGAAAGGCTTTTTCATATACCTTCTATGGGTTCGGTACATAATACATTCTGTTCAAGTCTTCTGTTGTGAAGAACCCTATAACTATTTTCCTTGAAGTCTAGAACGTCCAATTGATAATGTTAATATTTTCAATTATCCATTTTACCATACCAGTGTAAGGAAAAATCTTGGGTCTAGAAACAATTCTATGAAGAAAAAGAGATGGCATCTTCAAAGTGGGAGGCTTTAGAAGAGGTAGTAGCATTTGTTGTTGCTACTCTTTGAATTATATTAGGACCCTCATTCTCTAGAAATTGGTACATGGTTTCCCATGAGGAAGTTTTGTTGTCGATTGTGCATGTCGTATCTGAGAACAATGGGGGAATTTATGTTACATTAGAAGCAGAATATTGTGAAGCCTCCATGTTTTTCTTTTTGTTATTCGACTTAGTCATCTTGTTACACAGTTCTTTCTCGGGCTAAACCTGGGAATTGAGAACACAAAGAAATGAAGAGCAATAGTTGTGAAATGTGGAAACATACAAACATAAAAGGCTTTGAAATCATGGGAAGGAAAGTTTAAATGCAAATCAATCTATACATGCCATCAAATCACCTTGGGCTTTGAAATTGTATATACTGTTAGAATTCTTAAATAATTGAAATCATGGCTTCGCGTGGTTATTTATTATCCATTAATATATCGCATTGTAGAAACCTTTTCAAATGGTAAATAAAACTTATTTCCATGTACTCTTCCGATATGCGATAGCGATATCACTATATCAATTCGTTGGGTATGTGACATGTGCGATGTGATAATCACAATATCGCAATTTGAGGTTTCAGGAGTAGATGAGAATGGATATGGCCAAAAGCTTTGTGCAATTGTGAAATCGCGAGAAATGGCGTGGCATTATAGCAGGCCTATGGATTATTAACAAGTGCGGCTTTTGAAACTACTTTATCCAGTCTTATGATTTTATTTAGGCATGTGTTTTTAAGAAATAAATTTATCGCAATGGAGAGGAATTAGACGTGAAACAAGCGAGGAGCTTTTTGATAATCTGTGATTTAACCAGACGCGATATGTTCATATACTATGTTCATTGTTTTATCAGGTCCGATTAGCTTATCGCATTTCATAATGGGAGTGTTCCTCGACCTTTTCATATATCGTTTTCATTATAATATTGTGATGCGAGCAAATTCCTCCGTGAAGTGACTTTGTCAATACTTAAGCCTTTGAAGGAATAGACATGCCAGGTTCTCAGGGCTATCCTTTATTGCATAACAAGTTTCGAAAGGGAAAAAACAAAGTGTTGTTTCTTTGAGACTTTGTGATATGCAATATCGTCGGGATTTTCTTTAAGGCAGGCTTTATTCAAGTTGTTTGGGGGTGATTGGATTTGTTTATTCAAAAATCTAATTTATTCTTTCAAAAACCCTAAACTATGTTATTCTCCTATGTTTTTTTTTAAGGGTCCATTTATTTATACAATAATTTCCTAAGACATTTATATATAAATAAATGTTGGGGTTCTTGCATAGCACAATAATTGGTGATTCACTAGAAGAATTAGTTACCTCTGACTTATAATAATGAAATCTCTAAAACTTTCCTAAGCAAAAATAATTCAGTAAAGGAAAAAGTATTTTCAAAATGTTTAGATAAGTAACATTACTCTAAATATAAAAACTCATTTAATAATAATTTTTTTATATCCTCGTATAGATGAGAATACTTTTTGTCTATATTAGTCTTTAATTAGTTGTAGCGATAAAGTAGGGGGATTTTTACAGCTTGGCGTTTTTAATTTACTCATTTGTCATAGATAGAGCCACTACTGCCATCAAGCGTTCACAGCCTTGACAAGGTTACCTTTAAACCATCAATGGTTCATAATCCCATTCATTTAAGAGTGCAGTCTTTAAAGAGATCATTTCAAAAGTGTGTGTGTGTGTGTCATAATATAAATATATATAATATATATATAATATATATATATATATATTATATACTATATATTATATATATATATATCTATATCATTTTTCTTTTTTATTTATTTACTTTTATTTTAACAACTTTTTATTACCTAAAATCCATTGTCCTAGTTTGGTGACTAGAAAGTGACAATGCCATTCACTGATTGTAATTGAATTGAACAAGTTGGCTCGTGATGAGACCCCTTGTCTTAAGATTAAAATAATCATAAGCCATTATCCTGGCTTGATATTTAGTGACTGTAATGTCAGTCTATTATTTCCCTATGAACATGGTAAGCAGGCTCGCGATGCAACTCATTATCTTTTAAGGTTAATATATTTTTGAATGACACTCTAAAAATAGTAAAGTTAATGGATGGGGAGAATCATCGACTCCTTAAGAGTTTTGGATGACAATTTTAGAGTTGGAGATGCTTTAGTTGTAAATAGTCTTTACTTTGTTAAAGATAACCTTTGGGTTTAGAAGTCGCAAAGCCTTAGATATCTCTGGTTTTGTCAGTCTTCTTAGGAGTCGGACCAGTCGCAAAATCTACCCTCGTGAGCGACCTACCTTTGTGTTGCCTCTTTGCAAAATTTCAATATAACTTGTTCATTTAAAGTTGTGAATTTCATTTTAAAAAAGAACAAAAGAGATTGAGTTTTTGTTTTGATTAGTTTGTGATTCTGCATAAACTAGTCCTTGGATTAATCATTGCCAAGTAAAACATCCCAGAATCATCCTAGTAAGCTTTTTCTTCTTAGATTAATTTGTTAAGTGTAAGGTTAAATACATTTCCTTTGATTTGCTTTCGAGTGATTTTTTATAGATTTTCATAGATCTAGAAATTGCTTTGATTAGATTAAGTTTTACACGCTTTTATTAAATAGGAAAATATCAACGATCTCCTTTGTGACGTTTGCTTTAGAGTAACATTTGACGTCTTTGAAAGAGAAAGGAATTTTTCGTGAAGTAAAGAGTGGTCATGTTTTGTGTGCTTTGAAAGATAGAGAGAATTGTTTCTTTGATTGTCTTTTGAGAAAGTTGTTTTTATTAAAAAGATTGCATCCTCTCAACTCTATTAATTACAACATTCATTGAAAAGAGAAAATTATCAAATCATCTTAGGTGCATCTTTTAGAGAATTGGAGTCGAGTCTATACACCATCAAGTTTCATCTCCATCACCTTTGTCTTAAAGAACAACCATTAAAATCAACGTTTAAAGTAAAATTAACTTAGAAATTTTTATTTTCTAGGGCTCTGAAGCACCAACATAGATCAGGCTAGTGTCTTGGAGTAGGTGAGTAATTAACTCTCCAAGACTATTAAACAAAACAAGTAGCTTATCTTGTGATAGAATAAATCCAGATGTTACATTTATATTCTGGGAAAGCTCCTCTTAAAAGAGAAGCACGAGCTCGTGTCCGAACCAGTGAGGGGATCAATCCTCCCTCGTTGGGAACGACGCCAGACACGCACGTATTACAAACGGTAAACCTCAATTTGAGGAGCCAGGGGATCACTTATCGGTAAACCTTGGATTGACCATTGTCAAGGAGCCGGTAAGGGGATTGAGCTTGTTACTCTGCCCTTGCGTGCTGTCGGAGTGTAGACTGTTCCCCCAAGTATATTTGTTGCTGTTGGTAACCTTAGTGGCCATAATCTTAGGATTCTACCCAAGGTGACGGTGGTGGGAAGATCCCACTGTACCTGGAGCAGACGTCGGCTAGACTCACTTGGATTTTCTGGGGGGTTCACTTCACTCGAGACGGTTAAAGTGGAGGAATTTGGTCCAGTCTATTCATTAAGCAGGTTGCCGGGGTAACTGTTCCACCCGCTCTTTCTGTACTGAATCCTAC
>APFE031586261.1:0-18324 GCA_000404065.3 Pinus taeda | reverse complement strand
GTACAAAACCTTTTCATTAAATATGACATTTCTGCTCCTAATGATTTTGTGTTTTTCATAATCATAAAAGCGATAACCAAAATCATTAACACCATTTCCAATAAAGGTACATTTCTTTGATTTTTCCTTAAGCTTTGTTCTATTTTGTTTATTAATGTGGACAAATGCTTCACAACCAAAAGTCTTCAAAAATGAGTTGTTTACCTTTTTGCCTGTCCATGCTTCCTTTGGAATACCACCACCCAAGGAACTTGAACGCCCTTTATTAGATAAACAACAATATCTACAACATCTGGCCAAAATTGTAAAGGTAATCTTGCATTTAATCTCATGCACCTTGCGGGCTCCATGATTCTCCTGTTCATCCTTTCTGACACACCATTTTCTTGTGGTGTGTCTGGAACTTTGTTCTCTCTGTGAATTCCATTCTCTGAACAATACCTAGTATTATTTTATTTTAATTAGTGTGTATATATATATAAATTAATAATTATATATATATATAATATAAATATATATTATATATATATAATTTAAATAAATTAATAAATTAATTTTTAAAAACTAACCATGAATTTATTTTAATATATTTTTGTTTACCTAATTTAACTTTTTTCCCAATAAAATAGAATTAATTTAATATTAATTTAAAAAATATATAAATTTTAAAATAAATTATTATTATGTTATTAATTTTGTATATATTATTGAAATTAATAATATATATATATATATATATATATTATATATATTTAAAATAAATTAATTAATTAGTTTTTAAAACTAACCATGGATTTTTTTTTAAACTTATTTCCATAAAAATAAATTATAAATTTAAAAAATAATATTATTTAAATTAATAATAATTAATTTTTAAACTACAACCAATGATTTTATTTATATACTTTTTTACCTGATTTAACTTTTTTCCATAAAATAAATTAAAATTATTAAATAATAATATTAACAATATAACAATATTAAATTAATTTGACCTAGGTCCTTTAGTCAGATTTAGCCTTAAATTAGTCGTTGAATCTCTGCTCAAGACTATTTTAACATGCTCGCTGGATTTTTCTTCAACTTGTCCTGACGATGAACCACACTGGTTGGTTCGAAACGCGTCGACAAATGTCTGTCTACATGTGATTTATGCCGAAGCTACTCTTTCAACCATTATGAATCACATAAGCCTCAATTCAACTATTGATCAATAACCTTCAAACCTGGTTGAGACTTTGCCTGGTTATGGCGAGCTAGATGCTCTTGCATCAGGCTTTCGGGGTAAAAGGAGATCATGACTCCGGTCCATGAGCTCCTCGACCGAAGTTCCTGTTTGTGTAATCTGCCTGGCGTCAAGCCATGAGCTGTCCTCAATCGGACGGTCCTTCCACTTGACCAGGTATTGTAAGTAGTTCTTCCGCCGAGTACGTCTAGCCACCTGAGTTTTGAGGACGCCTTCGATCTCAGGAGGTTGAACATAAGGCATCTGTCTCTTCCAAGTTTCTCCATCCTCCTGGGTATTCCGTGTGGATTGTCCGGGTCCATCTTCTTTTTCCTCCGTGGGGTCATTCGTGTACGGGAACAGATATGCTACATTAAAGATAGGTGAAATGCTTATCCCGGGTGGCAATTGTATCTCGTAGGCATTTGCCGAAAATTTCCAAAGGACTTTACAAGGCCCTATCTTTTTATACTTCAGTTTATTGTATGTACCCTTAGGGAAACGTTCCTTACGTAGGTGTGCAAGGACTTCGTCCCCCACTTCAAACTGAACTTCCCTCCTCTTTAAATCTGCATGTTGTTTGTATTTTAAGTTGTTGTCCTATAATTTTGCCTTCACCTGTTCGTGTAAGTCTCTCATTGCGTTAGCAAAATCCTCTCCGTCCGCACTCCGTCGTTCCTGTAAGCCAAGATCCCGAAGCTCATGCACTCCGCGAGGGTGCATGCCATATATGATTTGAAAAGGACTAAAACATGTGCTACGGTTAGGCGAGTCATTGTAAGCGAACTCTGCTTGCGCTAGCACTCGGTCCCACATCCGTGAATTCTCCCCTACTAAGTTGCGTAACAGGTTTCCCAAACTCCTATTCACAACTTCTGTCTGCCCGTCAGTTTGCGGGTGATATGCAGAACTGTAGCTTAAGTATTTTTTTCCATAAGGTACGCCAAAAATGTCCCATGAATTTCACGTCCCTGTCTGAAAGGATAGTTTTGGGTAATCCATGTAACCTGACAATCTCATTGAAAAACAAGTGGGCCACGTGGGTGGCGTCACTAGTTTTCCGGCAAGGTATAAAATGTGCCATTTTCGAGAACCTGTCCACCACTACCATTACTGAATCATATCCTTTGTGTCCTTGGCAGTCCTAAAACAAAATCTAGACGGACAGAATCCCACGACCTGCTTGGGACAGGTAATGGTGCATACAGTCTCGTGTTCTGGCTGTGCCCCTTCGCCAATTGGCACACTTTACACTTAGTCACAAAACGTTGTACGTCTCGTCGCATTCTTGGCCAAAAATAGAAATGACTAAGTTGTTCTAGGGTCTTATCTATGCCGAAGTGTCCAGCCAAACCCCCACTGTGTTTCTCGCGAATAATATTCTCCCTCATTGAATAGTTGGGTATGCACAGTTGTCCTCCTTTAAACAACAACTTTTCCAATATATTATAGTCCAACCAAGGACTGTTACCCCTTATCAAAGGGTTCTAACATGCCTCATAGGCTTCTCTAAAATCTGTATCCGTCTGGTAAAGGTCCCGTAAATGCTCAAAACCCAACACCTGTACAACACTCTCCTGCAAAATTAGAGCCTTTCTACTTAACGCTTCGGCCACCTTGTTTGCTTGCCCACTACTGTGCTTCAACACGAAATTAAAACTTTGTAAATACTCCACCCATTTCGCATGTTTGTGGTTGAGTTTGTGTTGCTGCATTACATATTGTAGTGCAGAATTATCCGAAAACAGCACGAATTCATTCCCTAGTAAATAATGCCTCCAGTGTCTTAAGGCCTGTACAACTGCATAAAAATCTTTGTCATACGAGTAGTATTTCTGCCTACTCCCATTCAACTTCTCGCTGAAGAATGCCACAGGTTTGTCCTCCTGACTGAGTACAGCCCCGATTGCTGTCCCGCTAGCGTCACAACGTACCTGAAACAATTTTTGGAAATCTGGCAGCCTTAGGATCGACCTCTCAGTAATCTTCCTCTTCAATAACTGAAAACTTTTCTCCGTTGCTTCTGTCCACTGAAAAGGCTGGCTGGCCTTTTTGATGGTATCCAGCATGGGTGCACAAATTTCGCTGAAGTTCTTAATAAACTTCCTATAAACACTTGCCAATCCGTGGAAACTACGTACCTCAAATAAATTTTTCGGAGACGGCCAATTTACTATTACAGCTATCTTCTCCGGATCCATCTTCAGTTCATTTTCTGCTATCACAAACCCCAAATAAATTAATTCCTTCTGCAGAAAAGTACATTTCTTCAAGTTTATCAGTAGTTTGTTCTGTTGTAGTTTCTCCAACACTTTACGCACATGTCGAAGGTGTTCTTCTTTTGTTCTGCTGAAAATAAGGATGTCATCTAAATAAACTATCACAAACTTTCCAATATATTCCTTCAACATCTCATTCATTAGCCTCATGAATGTGTTGGGCGCATTACTCAGCCCAAATGGCATGACCAGCCACTCATACAGCCCCTCATTTGTTTTAAAGGCCGTCTTCCACTCGTCCCCCTCCCGTATCCGAATTTGATGATACCCGCTTTTCAAATCTGTTTTGGAGAAATAAGCCGCCCCACTTAAACAGTCCATCATATCATCCATTTGCAGTAACAGAAATCTGTACCGGATGGTGATTTTATTGATGGCTCTTGAGTCAGTGCACATCCGCCATTCTCCTCCCTTCTTGGGAGCGAGGACTGTTGGCACAGCACATGGACTCAAGATTTCCCTTATTAAACCTTTGTCCAACAGTTCTTGCACCTGTTTCCTGATTTCTTCATTATCCTTGGGGCTCATTCGGTAGGATGCTTTATTTGGCAAGCTGGCTCTGGGTATAAAATCAATGTGGTGACTAATACTCCGTCTGGGGGGCAACTTGTCTGGCAAGTCATCTACAACTATGCCTGTAAACTCTTCCAACATTCGTTGTATCTCTACGGGCAAATCTGATATTTCAGTGTGTAACAAAACTATCATTGTTTTCTTGACTACCGCATAACCTATTTCACTGCCCTCTACCTGTTTTAAAAACTGCTTTCCACTCACTAGCAATGCTTTGGTTTCACTTGTTTCAGCTGCTCCTTTCTCTTTCTTGATAGGCACAAGGGTATGCCTGACCCCGTCTTTCTCGAATTTATAACAATTCACCACTCCATCGTGTGTTACCTTCCTATCATATTGCTAAGGCCTGTCCAACAATATGTGACATACGTCCATTGGCATGATGTCGCAAATAATCTTGTCCTTATATCTGCCTATCTGAAACTCAACCTCACTTTGCTTGTCCACCAGCAATTGGTGGCCCTTTTGTAACCATGAAACTCTATATGGACTGGGATGCTTTAGGCGTTTCAACCCCAGTTTTTCCACCATTTCTGTGGATGCTAAATTGTCAGTACTCCCACTGTCGATTATCATTCTACAACACTTACCCTATGATTTACAAATCGTCCTGAACAGAGCTTTCCATTGTGTCTGTTCGGTACTCTCGTCGACTGGTTTCAATAGCACCTTATGCAACACTAAAGATTCTCCCGTCTCTAGGGTATTCTCCGCCTCTTGAGGGAGTGTTGTTGTTTCCTCCGGTTGCGCCACGTACACACCCCGTTGTCCTGCTGAATCTACTTCTGGACACTCAAACGAGCGATGCCCACACTTGTGGCATCTATAACACTGATAACCAGCCCCTCTTCCTCGGCCATTTCCTCTACCATGCTGGGACGATCTGCCACCTCCCATACTGTCTCCTTTCTCTATTGTTCCTGAAGTTTTTGAACTGCTGGCTTCCTCACTGCTGCTAACAGTCTGGCCCCTGCCATAGGACTGGCCTTTCCCTCTGCTGGATCCTCGTCCTCTCCGGGCATTCTTCCTTCTGGTAATTTTATCCTCCGCTTTTATTGCGCTCTGGTATGCCTCGTCAGTATTATTTGGAGACAAAATACTTATTTCATCTAGAATTTCCATTCTCAGCCCATTAACATACCTGGCTATCCTTTCTGCAGTATCTTCTGTATATCCGGCTCACAAATTCACTCGGTAGAACTCCTCCGTGTACTCCTTTACAGTCAATCCTCTTTGCCTCAAATTCTGTACCTGCCTATGTAATGCAATTTGATAGTCCCTTGGTAGAAATCTACCCTTCAACTTGGCTACCATTCTTGACCAAGTTTTAATCGACACTTTATTCAACCTCTTCCTCTCGTTCTGGACACTATCCCACCATAGGGCTGCGTGTCCCTTCAGCTTCGCCGCTGCAAATTTGACTCTACGGTCTTCGCTAACTTCCTCGCACTCAAAATACTTGTCCATCTCGCTAATCCAATCCAACAAAACATCGATAGGCAGGCTGCCGTCGTACATCGGGAGCTCTAGTTTAGGTCTGCTGTTTGCTAGTAAAACAGACTTCAGCAATTTCACCTCTGCGGATTCACCTTCAGGTCCATCTGCTGCCACTTCTACTTCTTCTTCACTTACATCACCCATTTCTGGATCTCTTCGTCTACCTGCCTCTACTGCTTCTAAACGAGCAGTAAGAACTCTGAGTTCCTCTCGTAACACTTCATTTACCATTCTATGAGCACCTCGGCCTCGTCCTCGTCGCCCTACTTCCATATTCTCAATCTACTTAACTATGCTCTGATACCACTCTGGTGTAACCCAGCCCAAAGGGCCCACTGTTCCACACATCTGTATGTGATGACGTGTCCACAAATATCAGCTTGTGTTCTCGCGTGGAGATTGTCCGTGGAGATTTCTTTTACTATGGTTGTAGTTGTGAGTTTAATGCAGCATTTATGGCTCACCCTAACGCCTCGATCCTGGTTCTGACTCACTCTTTGTGCCAAGCAACCAGCTCTTTTTGTTATTCTAGATTGTTCTTTTCGCTGGGAATGTCTGTGAGGGTTTTCTGGGTTTGTACTGTGGAACACGGTTTCGTTTGTAATGGTGATTACTGGTTGTTCTCGGGTGGTAACTGTTCACGAATACTCCTCCGCTCGACTTGGCCATGAAATTATGGAAAGTTTCGCTTGTAAGTTGGTGTTGCTCGGCTCTGTGGTGTTGATTCGAATCTGGTAAGTTCCTGACTGTTGCTTTTATAACTACATGTGCTTTGTAAATGATTTTCTATCGGATTTTCCCTTCATATTCTTGTTCGCTATATGTGGACCTGTGTATATGGTTCGGTCAGGGTTGCTTTTCGAATTCTTTCTCGTTTGTTTGTGGACCTATGTATGTGGTGATGTTAGGGGTTAACTCTCGAACTCTTGTTGTTTCTACGGCTCAAGTCTGGTTATCGAACCTCATGCTTTCCGCTACTCTTGGTTTTCATTTCGTGAATGTTGGTGACTGCTCTGAGCACAGGGTTACTCTGGCGGTCGCTCATTGGCTCGAACAGGTAATGTCTTCCGTCCTTGCTTCAATCTATCCGGCTTCTGTTACTGTTGCTTACCCACTTTGCTCCTTTGGTCTCCAGCTCTGCAACTCATCCGTGACGACGCTATGGCTCAAATTCAACTCTGCTTGCTCAGGTAACTATGGTGGTTTTCTCAGCGTGCATCGTTTTGTTTAACCGAGTGGTTTCTCCCTTAACACATATGTAACTTAGCTTTGGTGTTTGTTGGTTACAGCCTGAGCACGCGGATTCTCCAGTTCCTTTTGTCACAGTGAACCGATTCTCGGTAGGCCTGACTCCTCAAGCTTTCAGTTTATTATCCCGAATGATTAATGGTCACGGGTACTGTAGGTTGTCTGTAGTTTGTCGTTGTCTGTAGCTTGTCGTTGTCTGTACCTTATCGTTGATGTTTCTTATGCCTTCGATTTGCACAATGGTTGTTGAATAGAAAGGTTGTCGTTGGCTATGAATGAACCCTCATCAAGGGTTTCGGTTGTAATGCTACTTCGGTTACACACTTAATTTTTTTTAACTTATGGGGATGGAACCCGTGGTTTACATATATGTTATGTTTGACAATAATTAATAGAAATTGCTTGGCAATCGATTTCGATTTCTCAATGAAATGCAAAAAATGTGCAACAGAATTACCTCTGTTCTGTGGTCACTTTTTGTGTGCAATTATTTTGTCCTGTACTTCAGTTGTTTGTGCCTCTCAGTTCTTTGCTTGGCTGTGTACGGAAATCCGCCCAGATTGGACATAAATTGTGTGTTTATATTCGAGGTGTAGAACAGTGCTTTACGTAGGCATTCTCAATTTGTTTCTTTATCAAACTGTAACAAAAAAGCTAATACTAGAATGAACAATGAAAATGTTTGCAGATGGACAATGGTTTGAGAGATATACATTTGTATATTGTTCGTTTTATTACTCTTCTTCTGAAATTGCTGAACCCTTTCCCTCTGTTACATTTTGGCTTTTATGCCCTTTCTTTTCAGTTGATTTTGCATTTAATCAAACTGCCATAGAATTTAGTTACAAAAAGGTCTTGTTATCGTTGATAACCATATTTGTCTGACATTACAAGATTTGTATGAGCAGTTTGTAATTTCTCTCCTAATTTAACAAACTATTCCCTAGCTACTGTTCGAACTACAGTAATTCTAGCTGTCTAACTAACTGTGAATGAATTAACGACTCTGTTAAAAAAACAAGTTAATTAAAAAAAACTATCTCATGAATACGTAAAAATAAAATAATCCAGTTGATCAATAACCTTCAAACCTGGTTGAGACTTTGCCCGGTTATGGTGAGCTAGATGCTCTTGCATCAATGAAGTGATAAAAACCAACGCTCGCGCACCCACGACAGCTAGTGTGTTTTCTCTTGATCCTCGTAATGTAAAAAATGAAAACTATACCAAGAATTCATTAGACAACTCATCGTAGGCATGTAACCGAGGAGTGATTTCCACTTGGTCGCCACTAAATTCCTCATCTCCTCCTCCTATATGTCGGCGAAGTACCAATGACCCACCAAGGCGCATTTCTAGAGGCTGATCACCTGGTCCAGGAGCACGTCATAACTAAAACTCAACAGTTTCATCTATGGAGATGTCTTGACTGCTCGACGTATTGGTTTGGTCTTAGGTCCATGGGCGTTGGTGTGTCACTGAGAAAGTAGTGAAGATTCTGCATGTGTTACACCTGTGTAGTCCCCCCTGTGCCATGTAGGATTTAAATGTAGCCTCGTTGGATTATAATTCGTATGTCCCACCTCTAGCCTAGTGTTCATGACATGGAGCAGGTCGTGGGGCCAGTGTTGGACTAGCAGGGTATGCCCCCTCAAACTCCAGGGTGGCATAGATGAACGCCTCATGTTTCGAGGTGTCATATTTGAAAAGGTGTGATAGGTCCATACACCCTTGATAGTCAAATATGTGGATGTCAGGTGGCAAATCCATCACGTAAGGTCAGAGTAGGTAGGAAAAAACGAATGGCAAGGTTATGTGGAGTAAAGTTGAATTAACACTAGCCAAGACAACAGGGAGAGAAAACAAATTTATAGTAATTAAAAAATATAGATTGGAGGAAGTTCGACGGACTCAGGTCCCATCAACAACCAGGTTTTACAGCAGGTATCACCCACAACATATACAACCCCAACCACCTCACCACCTTTCCACATCCCAATTTGGAAAATAAATGTAAATAGATAGAAACTTCCTGATATACCGATCCCTGCTCAGAATGGAAGTATGACAATTGGAATGAGATGACACTAGTATGCAGAGCAATGATCTGAAATGACGTTGCCTCGAAAATTTTCCCACCTCCACCATGAGAACTCACCAAAATGGAAAATTTGAAAACAATCAGAAAATTGATTGTTTTTGTGACAGTGGATACAATACCCACATACGGTTGGTAATGCCGCTGAAAAAAATGTGCCACCCCAGCATACAATTCAGTACAAACCATGGGTAGTCCAAACCATGAACTGGAAAATCAATGGAGATATCATCCTACACAGCAACAACAACAACATCCCAAGCACATCCAGCACCTGTTGCAACATCAGACACCAAATTTTTTGTAAGGTCTGGAGATAATAAAAGTGTCAATCCACCCTTGCGAGAGTGTGGAGTAATTTGTGGTCTCTATACAAGAACAATGTTCTTGGTTCGTAGTGGGGCAGGGAAATGACTCATAGAGGCATGTGGTCTCCTTCGAAATAGGCTCAATTGGTCATAGACAATACGATATGAAATGTATAAAGCAGTGAGAAAAATGACCACTATGTGAAATATCTTGGATGTGAGGATGTGAAACATGGCCTGGGTGTGGGAGGTGGTGTGACCGTCAATGTCTAGTCAACCACCAGACTAAGAAAGGACGCAGATGGAAACTCAAGTGAGTGGGTGTGACCACATATATCAAGAAAATATCAGAGACGAAAAGCATGTAGTGGCAGAGAAGGTAAATCTCATACAAGTGGGAAGAACAGAAAAAGATCAAACCAGTGCACCTTCACACATGTTATACATGCACCATGCTCAAAATCATCAGGGACTTGATATGGGTGGAATAGCCATCCAAAGCGTTGGATAAAAAATCCCTATACAGTTCATTTCCAAAAATCTCCAACAACAATATGAATAATTGTGAAAGTCTCTGATCACTTGTATTCATAGTTATTTATAGAGAACTTTGTAATACCGTTTATAAATCATTTCATTATATTTTTCAAATTTTGGAATTTTATCTTCTTGCCAGTCATATCAAAATTTGGTATTTTGTCTATTTTGATCCATTATGATGGTAGGAAGAGTAAAAGTAATTTACTAATGGAAAATAAAAATATCATATTCAGCCGATACTTTGGAAATTAAAATTAAGTTTTATGTTTTATATTATTTTAATATTAATAATATTTAATTAATAATATTAATATAATTATGACGTAGTATTTTAATATAATAATTAATATTAAGATAATAATATTAAAATTAGTTATCCCAATTATAAAAGCCGATTAACATATAAACATAGAAAATAATCCCTTCTATGTATATCAATCATATTTACTAAGTAATGGTGCTAATTTAAAACTTTTTACATTTTAATTAATTCTAAATTATAAAAATATCATCCACAAATACATATAAACCATACTTATCTATAATAATAAATAATAAAATAATTTAAATATCTTATCATTTTAAATTATCTCACTCCACTTCCAATTATATATATATATATACAATTTTATCATTTTTAATAGCCTTTTATAATTTTGAATGATTTCAGATTATCAAATTAGTATGGCAAAACATTTCTTAATACAAACAAAATCATACTTATCTATAATTTATTATCTATTTTTTATTAATTTAAGTTTTTTATCATTTTGAATAAATTCAAGTTATCAAACTGTCCACCACAATATCCTCATAAAACTATATATTATATTCTTATACCAACATATTTATAATAAATACTATCACTTTATATAACATTTGGAAAAAATAATCATCCTTATGCAGGCTTTTGTTAATCTGAATCTTTTATCATTTCCAATTATCCAACTGTACCCCTTAAAGCAATGGTATCTTCCAATTATCAAACTGTCACCCACAAACTTGTGATATGAAACAATGGTATCCTGCAATTATCAAACTGTCACCCACAAACTTCTGATAAAGCAATGATAGCCTCCGTATGCCCATGTGGCCTCACCATTGTTTAGTCTTCCAAAGGATATACTTTTCAGAATTCACCAATCGCGTGCCAATTAGATTCTTCCCATCTCAATTTTGTCAACTTTCACCTTCCCATCGTGTCGATAATCATCACCATCACCATGCAAACCCGTGAATCTCACAGACCTCCCATCCTTTCCAGCACAGGGGTATTCCTTCCAGGATCTCACTGTTGAAAGCTACCAAACAATTCTGCCGACAAAAACGTGCGAGTTAGTATGTTCTCATTATTTCCCGGACCTGGAAATACAACTACATTTTGGCCCCCCAAGAAAAGCCTGTAGATAATATCAATTCCGGTCTCTTATACAGCTCAGAATCCCCCTATTTCAGACAAAAAAATTCATAGGAAACAACTGCTTTTTTCTTATTTAGGTTTGTGCGTTGGGTTTCTTCATTGAAGGGGCTTACAAGGAAACAATGGTTTCATCCACTGGAGTGCTGGTGCTGTTCTTGGCCTTGGCATTGGCCTTGAATTGTTGTTTTGCTAATGTTGGCAATGGCCAGAAGCAGAATTTGAATCATATCTCTCGAAGTTTGCTTCAGAATGGATTGGCTAGGACTCCTCCCATGGGGTCAGACTGCATACTTCTATCCCTATGTGTTTTCTGTGATGATTTGGGTGTCATGCCGTGGTTTTGTGAGATGTTACAAACTCTCCAGATATCTTATTACAATGGCATATCATAATCCTTATGTTAGATGTTCTTCCACGTTAATACTCCCCTTCCCTCCCATTTTTCTTGAATTGTAACATTATGTCTCTGTATTAGATATAGAGATGGATCAAAGCTGATTTGATCCTTTTCTATTTGTAGATGGAATAGTTGGAATCACTTTGGCTGCGATATTGATGAGAAAATAGTTAAAGAAACTGGTATGTGATGCGATTATCACTTCATTATATTTCTCAGAAACTAATGATTTTTCATTTGTTTCTTTGATTTGGATGTCTCTTGCAAAGCTGCATTTCCCATAGAAATTAAGCATGTTCAATTCAGCTAAGTTTTGTTTTGTGGGTTACTTTTTTTCACTGCTGCAGCTGATGCTTTGATCTCATCTGGTTTCAACAAACTTGGATATGAGTATGTGAATATAGGTACGCATGTTCTGCTGTCCTCTGGTCTGAAATGTATCTGTGGATCTTGAAAGTCATAACTATGTTATATGTGATAGGAAGTACTAATGTGACTACTCTGTTGATGATCTGAACTTGCATTTTGGCTTAACTAGATGATTGTTGGGCGGAGCAGAAGCGTGATAAAAATGTACATGCTCAACCTGATTCTCGGACTGACTTAGTTTTTAACTTTCAGTTATGAATGTATCTATGTGTTGGTCAAGGCAACTGATTATGTGCTGCTGGTCTTTCTTTATGACTAATCTGCAGGGAAGATTAGTTGCAAAAGCTTCAACATTCCCATCTGGGATCAAGGCCCTTGCTGATTATGTGCACAGCAAAGGACTCAAACTGGGGATATATTCAGATGCCGGGTATGAATTGCAAGAATTCACTGCAACTCTCGCACCACTCTCAAAATTCAAACAAAATCTAGCTATTATTCTACCATCATTGTTAATGTGGATTTTTCTGAGCTTTTTTGTAGTTTTCAGGTTCCGTACCTGTTCGGGACAACAACCAGGCTCATTGGGATATGAGCAAATAGATGCAGATACCTTTGCGGAATGGGTACATTTGCCTCCTCCTATAGTTCCATAGTGATTTACATTGTAAATTTGAATTTTTTTTAGTATTTTAAAGACTAATTCTCCTACACCTCATGACAGGGGGTTGATTATCTAAAATATGATAATTGCAATACTGATGGCAGCAAACCAGAAGTGCGGTAAGTTTCTGTTTCTAATTTTCAATCCAGCTGTCTCTTATATTTGATGGATCATTAACTGTGGCCCGGACAATACTCAAATTTCCAGGCTATCTACCATTTCCTTCTCAATTCTTTATTGCTTGCTATGTAATTTTTTGTCTCTGCACTTATCAGCCCCTTTGAAAGGGTGGGTGTTCGTGTATTGGAAGTAAAGAATGCATTCAATCCTTTCTGTTAAACAGCCTGCAAATTTGTTGATTGTAGCCTGATGGCCCATTCTATTTTCCAAGTCTAGTTATTGCTTGGTGGGTTGTTGTTCTTGTTCTCTGAGAAGTTGCCGGATCAGTTTTAAGGCTTTGTAAAACTGTAACTTTGTGTGATTAATATCATTCTTAGACTTCAATTTCTGATTGCAAGAGAAAAGAGAGTGTAGTTTATTTGGGTATCCAAGGATTGGAAAATTGAATGTGTGTGTTAAATTATAGGTACCCAAGAATGAGGGATGCACTTCTGAGAACAGGGCGTCCAATATTTTATTCATTGTGTGAATGGTAGGTTTTGATTTGAGTACATCATTAAGAAACCAGTAATTAATTTTTATATTTCTCATTCATTGATGGCATAATTTTGATATCTTCATATGCAAATTGCTCTATTTGCAGGGGAAGAGATCATCCTGCTACCTGGGGAGCCAAAGTTGGAAATAGCTGGAGGACAACACAAGACATTAACAACAGTTGGATCAGGTGATCATAGGCTCTACTATCACTCTAACTTCATGGATTGCTCTACTTGTAAAGAGTCAGAACAAGATATGTTGGACTGATTGTTTTTGGCATGGGGTCGACTGAATGGTTCACCTGGTGCAGCATAGCTTCTCGAGTAGATCTGAATGAAAGATGGGCACATTATGCAGGACCAGGTGGATGGAATGGTAGGGCTCCATTCCAATTTCTATGACAGATATAAAACTGGTTACTATATATCATTTTACTTTTTGATCAATGTTATTCCAAGTGATTCATTGGACATTCTGTGGATCAGATCCTGACATGTTAGAGGTAGGAAATGGCGAATTAAGCAGAGAAGAATACCGGTCACATTTCAGCCTCTGGGCCCTGATGAAGGTATTTATCATCTCTCGTTCTCTATTCCTGCTGATATGATAATTCTATTGTACCAAGT
This sequence comes from Pinus taeda, assembly GCA_000404065.3. NCBI lineage: Eukaryota > Viridiplantae > Streptophyta > Pinopsida > Pinales > Pinaceae > Pinus > Pinus taeda. The sequence goes on along the minus strand of APFE031586261.1, from coordinate 4,420 downwards.
TAGACTAAACCCTTTTTCACCACTGAATCATGAATGACTATATGCAGGCACCATTGTTGATAGGGTGTGATGTGAGGTCTATGAGCTCTGGGACTGTGGAGATCCTTGGCAACGCAGAGGTGATTGCAGTCAATCAAGGTGAGAGATCTTTTGGGATTTATGATGCAACCATTAACTGCAATTATAATATATGTCTTTTCTTCAAGTTGTGGTCCAAGTAGTTAACACTCATCATTTTTTACCAGGCTGACACCTCATGCTTTTGTGTTATCGTTATTATATGCAGATCCATTGGGAGTACAAGGCAAGAAAGTCTACAGCAATGACAATCTGGAGGTATTCATTGCAGATGAGCGATGGTTTCTTATAATTTAATACCTTTCCTTTCCATACCATCTGTTTAAATTAATATATCTTGGTTGTTTTGTAATGTAATGTTTGTTGCTTACAGGTATGGGCAGGTCCTTTATCCAACAATCGTATGGTGGTAATTCTATTGAATAGAAGTGAATCGAGAGCTTCAATTACAGCCAAATGGGAAGATATTGGCCTCGAATCCTCCCATGAAGTCCAAATTAGAAATTTGTGGAAGGTATATTTTACAGGGTAGAATAAATATACCAGAAAGCTTGAACTTTTGTATTAACTATTCTAATTCTGAAGTGTATCTTATTTCTGCAGGAATTTAGTCATTTCTTAGAGTGTATAGGTGACTAGAATTGATATTAGGATAAGTTCTGCATAAAGACCTTCAATATTACTAATGGTATTATTGGTAATTTGCAGTACAAGTCTCTCGCGAGAACATATAAGGGCAGTTTAACATCATCAGTTAAGCCACATGCATGTAAGATGTATGTTTTGACAAGTGCTTACAATTAGATACATAAAAGGATGCTGGTTCGACTATTTGCTGGCTCGGCTATTTCAACCCACATAAAAGGATGTTGGCTCGCACCAAACCAGTTTAGTGAATTCTCTATAAGATTATTTTTCTGTCAAGAAAGGATCCATTTCATTTCATCATATGATCTAAGGTTCAAAATTTATGAACCTCATTAAGGAAACCTTTGTCTTATTTCTCATAATAAGAAATCGGAATGTAAAACCTTTGTCTTATTTCTCATAATAAGAAATATCAATAAAATGGTTTGGTTAAGTTATAACTTTCATTGGACTTCTATCCGGAAATGTAATGAGGAATATGTATTTCCTTCTCAAAGTTTCTAAAGCTATCAAATGTTTAAGGAAACTATTTTTGACTCTACTTAATTACTTGAAGGGCCTTGTCATGTGCTCATGAAATGTCTAACTCCAGTATGAATACATTTGATGAATTAAAAAGTATTCATTACCTTCCTTTAGAGGCCTCGAATACCTTGTTTCACTACGTGGTCCTCTTGATTTCCTTGCACATCGGGTCACTCTGGATTTCCTTGCCCATCTTACTTAAAAGAGTCATTGATATTAATTATTATAATAATTTAAAAAAAAATACTAGTTAAAATTAATCTCATTCTATCATTGTAATTGTTTTTTCCCTATATAAGTTTCATTATAGGTGTATTTCATAATGATAATGATGACATCCATCAACGCAAGTTGCTTTTCATATGATTATCACTGTTTTTTTTAATGATTTTGTTGGCCATCTTTTCTTTTTGAAGACAGTTATAGTCTTTTTAATGATTTCGTCTACCATCTTCTCCTTTTTAGAATTAACCCTGAGGTTATTGAGGTGAACATGGGCGTAAACATTTGGGATCCGGTGGTTGTTGAAATGGATTTGTGTATAAATGTTTGGGTTTTTGTCTTTCTTCATGACAAGTTTTAAAAGTAAAATGCTTAAGATGACATAAGCTAAGGAGATAAATTGTGATTTATAGCCATATAAGATCAGATAATTTACGCTAATACACAATGCATTAGTACGCTATTCCTCGATCATAATGGGTGCATCAATGGAGATTCTCATGCATAGGACCATGCCACGAGATATCCGTTAGTTGAGGCGGTTTCAATGCCTCTTGGTGACAACAATTGTGGAGTGCAACATTCCGTCATTGATTTCATTTAGAGACTTGAGTAGTAATTCTCTGTCGAACATTTACTCAATTTTAATGAAGGAAGTAATTCAATGTAATAAGATTTTTTTTCTATCGCCTAGAATGTTCAATATTTATATAGAAATTTTGCTTTTGGTGAAATTTTAAGGGTTAGTTTAATTGGTTGAGTTCTTGTTATTAAAGCACTTTGCTAATGGGAGGTCATGCGGTCAATTCTCCTTGATGCTCTTAGGATTAGGCTTTGCTAATGAGTCGAGGGGAAGTGATCCCCTCGGGTGGATTTTCCTAGATAGTTTTCGTGGACGTAGTGGCCACCGATCTTTGGTGTCTGTGAACCACACATAAAAAAAACATTTCCTCTGGTGGGAAACAATGATTTCATTTTGCCTAGTGAATTTAGAAACCTAGAGGGAAAAAGCTCTGTGAAGAGGAATTTGGTTTCATGTCAACTAGAAGAAACATGCCCTCTTGGCCTAGTACCTTGGCTTCTGAAGGTTTGGCTTACAAGTTTTCAATAGTCTTTTTTGGCTCAACTTAGTGACTAGATTCTTAGTGGGGTGTGCCTTCTAAGACAATGATTCTCGCCACCACCTTCACTTGGATATGCTCAGGTATTCAATCAAAGCTTCATTTGGTTTTATTATATTTTCTTCAATTTCTAGTCAACAACTATGCTCTCGGGGTCTTTTGTAGGTGGTCTTACTAGTCTTATTGGTAGTCTTTCCTTGGTGGTCTATTTTTCTCGAGTCTTTTGTCATTCCCTCCCCTTGCTCCTAACCCATTGTGCTCTTGGCCATTTGAATCTGTCTTAGTGGTGGTTTTGCTTCATTTGTTCTAGACTCGGTTTTATCAGTAATGCCCAAAGAAAGGGCACACTTGAGGAGAGGTGGAGCGGGTTGTGGGCCAACAAGAAACTCACGAGCCAGAACCCAGGCCTAGGCCTTTGCAGACAAATATAGAGAACATAGTCCTCTAGTGGCACTACAAGATTTATCTGACATGGAGTAGGAATTGGTCATGAGAGGCACAAAATCTCTGATTTTGAAGTTTTGGCAGAAGTTAGGAACTGGGTGCTAGATCCAAGTACCCTAAGAGCCTACAAAAACCAATATCTACACACAGTTGATTTATACTAGCACATTATAATTTGTTGGGTAAGGTCCTGTTTGACTAAAACAAAACCAAAGACAATCTCTTCCTCTAGATGGAGGAGCTCGACCTCCTGTACCAGATTATGGATGAAAGGTTGTGGCGAATGGAAGACGCACTACTACTAGACAGTGCACGTCACTCTCGAGCATTTGTGCACATCCAACTCCACCCGACTAACTACATGGCATCCATGTGGTGTAAAGCCACCAGTGGCAAGATTAGTTGTTTGCATGATTTTATGTTTTATGATTTCAAGTTTCAAGAGTCTGTTTTCGACATATATGGTTGCTAAAACCTCATTTTGTAACTATGTTATCTATGAGCGTGAAATAATCTAGTGCAATCCATGGATTTTGATAAATTCAAGTTCACATCATGATCAACATTCATAGTCTAGCTTCTATTGTGACAAACTAGATCTTATTAGGATAACGTAATAGAAGTATATAACCTTCCAATTTTTTTATTTTTTTTAAGAGAAATATTTTTATATTCTATATTAAAAAGCTATATATTTTAATGGAGATATCACTTAGATAACAAAGCTATGAGAAATATTCATTATGAATTCAATATATTTATCTTAATCAAGTGAGCTAAACCCAATTGACTAGATTATTTAAATTGTTATTTTTTTAAATTAAAACAATAATAAGTAATCTATAAACAAACTCGACAAGGGAAAAATGTAATTGATTTTCTTATAAGACTTTATAGTTTTATAGTTCCATCAAATTGAAGAGAAATTCAATTTTAAAACTTGATTTGGACTATCCAAATTGTAGATATTGTTAATATTTTATGAAAAAAATTAATTCTAAAAAGTTTTTTTTGTTTTTTTGTTGGGATTATCAAGATGTTGGGTTAAAAAGAACATATCAATGTCAAACTTTTCTTTGTAAAGAGAAAAAAACACTCATTAAAAAGCGAGGAATTGTTATTATGTGGATGAAGTTCTGACTTATAATTAATTATTTTAAATCTTTGTAATGAAAAACTTAATATAACTCAACAAAGTAATTTTTAATGATAACTATGCAATAATCATAATTCTATTGAAGCTGGAATTGTGTCTTTAAAGTTTTGATTATTTCTATCAACATTATCTATTGACCCATCCTCTGATGATGGACTTACTTGGTAGTCTGAAAAGTTGAGTTCATAAAATTCTATAACATGTCATTCCTTCTCTATTTAAAATC
>APFE031586259.1:0-16940 GCA_000404065.3 Pinus taeda | reverse complement strand
AACTAAGAAAAAAAAACATAATTGTTATTTGCAGGTGGGTGAAGAAGACAAGCAAGGAGAAAAGAGGAGATCTATAGAGAACGATGCCTCACATATATTCATCTCCTCCACTCCTTACCATGCATCCCTCCATCAATTCTATTGTTTTTCACTTCATTGCTTCAATTCATGTGAAGATGGTGATTTCTAACAGAATCGCCTCAACCATTACCGTCATCCTACATCCACTCATTACAAAATCCTCACAACACGAACCAGCAACATGATCAATAAATTATAAGGGATACACCAAACATTTCCAAGTGGTAATCTAAGAGCTACACAATAGCAACAACATCAAATCCAAGAGCTCCATAGCAGCAACAACATCAGATCCAAGAGCTCCACAACAATAGCAACAACATCAAATCTTCAAACATAGATACCTACAAAAGCTAATAAACCATCAACAAGAAGTAGAGGAGGAAGAAGACTGAACATCAAAAACACCTCTGATCTTTGACAATTGCAGCATGGCATCAAGACCATAGGTAAGTATCCCACTCACTCATTCATATGCATCATTTGATCAAAATTTGTAAAGGTTAGGAGCTAGTTGGTTTATAAGCGAAAAGGTGGAAAAAATGAAATTCTTTAATAAGGCAAAAGAGAATGCAAGAGTCCATAGATACAATATTGTTATGGAAACCATTTGAGAATGCTCGAAGAACTAAGATTTGGGGTAGAAACACCAGCACACCGAAGACTCATCATACCCTATTTCTTGATGAAATCACTCATAGACTCTAGCAGCAAAGTAAATGAATGAAATTCCCAACAGTTAGTTCACCATAGGTTGATCAGGATCCTCATTGAGGATGCCCTCTGAAATCTTAGGATCCCTATAAAATCACCAGTCATCAGATATTCACCAGTAGAGGCTGACATTGAAACCATCATCTATGATGTTAGTCCTTCTGCGATTGAGGAGGAGGAAAAACAAGAATAAGATACAGAGCTAGATGGGATGAGATGAATAAATAAGAAACTAATAGAGAGGAACATGCTGAAACACAAGGAGGATGATGCTAAAACAAAAGAAGAAATTGATGGAGATGAGAAAGAACAAGGAAAGGAAGAAGACAAGAAAAACGGAGAGGATAGCTGCAGGAAAAGGAAAACCAGCTAGCATGTATGGCCAGCCTCTCATTGGAGGCCATACAATGTAGAATGCCAGCTAAATCCTATACTCCTTACCCCATAGAACAATGGCTGCAATTTCATATTAAAGAACTAGCACAAAGGGGCACCATGCCATTTCAGGACTGAAGACATATTATTGATCTTTGTGATCAAAGTGCACTAGAGGATATAACCAAAATGGCTGAGTTTTGCTTGCAGAATATGGCCCTCACATACATGAATATTCAGGATCCTAATGCAGAGCTAGAAGACTTGCAATTAATGGTATTGGCATCATGGATGAACCATGAGAAGTCAAGGGCTATAGATATGAAAAGAATATTGGCTCTAGAGAAAAATGAACCTCTTTTTCATCAGAGCTGAACAATCAAATCCCATGGCCCTAATCAACACCCATAATCTAATTGCAAATGATCCTCAACTGGAACTTAGATATCTTGCTGCTCGAGAGCAATAAATTTCACATTTTGAAAATATGTTAAGGCTACTAACAGATGATAATACACATGTATGCTAAAGGAAATGGAACACATTGCCACACAGCTTGAAGATCAGATAATATCGCTCCCCTCAAAGGTTGAGAGAGGCACTCAACAGGACACCTATGTATAAGCAATCAATGCAAAGGTTGAAGGTCAATTTAATGGCGTAAAGGTCAGTCCAACACCACTCCTAGGTATGCTAGAAGGGAGAAAAGAAGAAGAGGAAAAGAGGCAATGGGAAGAAGTAGAAAGGAAAGTAGGCTTCTATCAACAAGAAGAAGAGACCACAACAAAAGCATGGGATGTTAGAGAGGCTACCAGAGCCATGAAGGACATGGACATTGACTATGTTGCTCAGAGGATAAGAAAAACTTTTAGTAGGGGGGTGATGATAAGCCTCATCATTGAGAAATTATATGGGCCTTAATTGGCCTTAATTCACCTCCTAGCTTAGTCAAACCAACTATTCTCACAACTTATTGCATAATTTTGATTATATTTTGTTTATGAAATGATTTAGAGTTGGATATTTGGCTTTGTGGTCTAATGTGCATGTAATGCAGGAATAAAGGGGTAAAAGCAAGGAAAAATGCAGGTATAAAGGATAAAAGCAAAGAACTATGGAAAAGACCTTAGAAAAGACTCAAATAGGACAAGGGAGAGTAAATATAGGAGGTAAATCCTCCTCATTTACTACCCCTCCATTCAAATATTCCACCATCAGCTCAGAGTGCACATAACCATCACTTTGAAGACTAAAATATAGCCAAGCATGTGAAAAGGACATAAAACAATTTATCTTCAGTTGGGAGCTAAGCCTCCCTAATGAGAGGGAAGTCATTAGAGACTTCAGATGTATAAATAGAGAGGCTTAGGACCTCATTAGGATTTAGAATTCTATTGTAAAACTATGTTTTATTTCTAAGTTGCAAAGACTTGTGATAGTTTGCTCTGTAATCCATGGTTTCTACAATAAGAATGAGTTCTGTTTAAGCCAGCTCCGAGTTAACTTTGAGGGCTGAAGCTCTTGGGTTAGGGCTCGACCCAAGCAACCAGAACCCCTCTTTTCTATACATTTATGCTAGCATAGAGTTTTGTTTTGTTCATTTGTTTAAGTAGCTTCTTGGTTCTGTTTACCCGCTTAAATAGCTTTTTGGTTTACTTGTTCATTTGCTTAAATAGATTCATGGTTTTTTATTGGTTATTTTCTAAAGTAGAATTCTGGTTATGTTCATCTGCATTGTGCTTCAGTTTACTTTCATTTCTGCTTTCTTTTAGTTTGCAAGTTATTTAAAAGAAAAATATCACTATCATGTTGTGCGCAGGTGTCTCGGCCTCATCTCCTCCCTTTGGGACCATGACTTGAGGAAGGGACCCTCCAGCGACCCCAAAAAAATAGTCTCTGGTTCTCACATGGGCTATGTAGTTCAGAGTTTGATGCAATTACTGGTTCACCATCACTGGTTCTCTCTGTCATTTTCATTTGAAATTTCTTCCAGCACGTTGCTCATCCATCGCTTCATCATTGTCTGATCACCAACAAACCTTCACAATCACCATCTGATTCACTATTTTCTCCAACTGATGCCTTGCATGGAGTACACCACTCACTTCATGAACTTTAAGTCCCCATCATCGATCTGCCTTGCCTGATCCAATGGTTGTCGCTTCACCCGATCGCCAACTAGCTTGGCTGATCTCCACCATTGATCAGCCCTACCTGATCCAACAGTTATCGCGTGATATCGCATAGATTTTTGTCTAATCGTTATCCACCCAAGGGCATGCAATGAGAGTGGTTTCTCTATGCTACGTGTTGCCCAGTTAGGCTAATCGCGGAAAATTTTAGAAAACCACTTATAACTTTGAGGGGGCGCGATAAATAACTTACCGCCCTATAAACCCGCTCCGTCATTTCCGCACGTTTCTTTTGCATGTGATCTAATCTCCACCGTCCATTTGCTAATTAATCATGGTCGTCCATCTCTTGACTTAGGCCTCCATGATATAATCTCAGTCGTCCATCTCCGGTTAACCCTGCTCATTCTTCTATTCACTCAACCACCACGATATAATCTCCACCATTCATCCTGTTAGTTAACATTGTTCGCCCATCTATCCACGTAACCTCCTGCGATCCAATATCCAACATTCATTTTCCTTTCACCTGACTAATCGAATGGTTCTTATGCACTTTTTCTCCCTCACATTCTCCTTTGACTAATTTCGAGCTTCGAGTGCTTTTTCCACTTGAAACCCGATTTAGCCTAAGTTTCTTTGTTACACCTTAGTCTATTTTTGACGCTCTTTACTTCCACAACTTAGATAATTAGCATTAGGTTAGTGTTGATCCTTCAATTCTGCTTAGCATAATTGTTTAATTGGTTAGTAGGTTATGGTGTAAGTTTAGCATTTTATGTTGTTTTCTTCATTACTGCAGTAGAGTAGCCCTCTCTTAGAATAAGCTTTCTCCCATTCCATTAAAGAATTAAGCTTATTCTGACTCTATAGAAGTTTATCTTTGAACCCCTGGGTCTCTTGCTAGACAAACAGTGACAACAGGCAGGACCTTCACTTCTACTTGTGCATATAGCATTATCACCTCCAAGTTTGTAAGAAGCGTGGGTTGATAAGTAAATTTGGTAGCCCTGGGAGTTGCAGCATTATTGTTGCAATACCTAGGCTCATCAAGAAGGTTCTCTCTAAATAAAAGTAAAGAAGCTCTAATTTTCTAGGGAGAAAGTGCCGAGGAGCTAAGTGCAGGAAGAAAGAGGTCCATGTGAGGGAAGTTATAGTGCAGAAAGAGGAAGGATTTCTGCCAACTTGGCTATCCACTCGTATAGTACGATCGGGAAAGTGCAAAAGAAAATTTCATGTATTTCTATGTGAAAATATCTTTCCAACCATCGCTCGTTTGATAAGTGATAATTCATGTTCTCCTGTGCTGCAAATTCATGAATCTTCCTATCCAACCACTTCTCAATTTATTTCTTGGTCATTTCTAGTAATGCGACATCACACATCTCTTTATGCAGATCCAAGTCCTGGCAACAGAACCATTCATTGTCTTAAAGGGTCTTCACCCAATTCAGAGTTAATTGTGCCAAACAAAACCCTACACTACTAGCCCTTTTGGCATCAACCCGCGTAGCACAAGATGAAGTCTCACTTGAAGCAATATGGGAGGATGTTGGAACCAAGTTTCCGCATCCAAAGATCAATGTGATGTCATTTATCACCCTAGATCTACCTTTGTGTGGACCTATAAGCCCCTAAGGATTGGTACGACAACTTCACTTAAACGGCCCTTAAACCTTCGCGAAGGTCTATGATAAGATTTTGCGAACCCTTAACAAATGAATCTCCCACTTATGTGCTTCATAAAGCAACCCTAGATCTGAGTTTGCACAGATCTATTTAAGAGCTTAATAAACATAAAAAAACTTATTATAATCCTCACATAAATACTTGGCATGCATTGTGATCAGTTAAAAGACTTATCCAATAAAGTAACACATCAATACATCAATATTTCATAAATACATTTATTCCATCGCAACATATATCGTAAACATAAATAACATAAGTAAATAGATAAACACATGAATTTATCCAACAGTCTTCTTTATTGATATTCAATATGATGTTACAAACTCAAAATTGTCTTGCGCACTCAGTTGCAGGGGTCTGCACAATCAACGACAGAATCTTCTCTAGGCCTCTACGTACTTAGCTGCAGAGCCTTTTCCCTTCTCTATGACTCTGTAAGGGACACCTATTTATAGCTTTTTACATACAATCCCATGGTCCGCGAGTCATGGTTGGATCTCAAAACCGACTCGTCTTTACATAAACAAGGGGTTAAAAACCCCTTTTGACTTCTAACTATCTAAGCGCTCTATGTCCACAAATTACGGAGACTTTACATCTTTTTAGCAAAATTTACATCAAAACTTGAGTTTTTAACCCCAAAACTAACCCAGGGGTCCCCATCCCAATAACCATAAAGTATCCCTCCCACTCCTACAACCCTTAAGTCCTGTATTTAATCCTAGAGAACATATAGGATTGGATTTGATTTATGCCCAAAATAATTTGGAATAAGTTTGAAACATTTTTTCTTTTGTCCTTTTTCCATGAGTTGTGTTTTTACCCTTATTATGGACAGATGGTAAGATGTATGTAGCTTATTTAGTTTCTTTATCTTCAATAATTTATCCATTCATAATGAATTGTTTCTTTTTAAGTTACTTTTGTTTTTGTTTTCAACATTATTTAGATAAGTGATTTGTTTTTCCAAAATGAAGAGAAGGATTGGGATCAAAACAATAATTCTCCATATGACTAACTTTTTAACGATGTTGACACTTATTGTTGAGAATTTGAATATTTTTAATAAATTATATGCTCACAAATTGTAGTCATCTTGATTAACTTCAAATATGCAACATGTTTCTTTTATCATATCTAAAACCATGTCAATTTATATTGAATGATAATTTTTTCAAAGGTTTGACAAATATCTTGAAAAAATCATTATGTAACTCTTAGTGTTGCTCCTTTTCTTCTTCAAATTCATTTTTGCACTAATGTTGGGGCAAGTTTCGATAACAAGAAAAAAAATGGAATTTTGAGGTAGTTTTGGGAATTATGCACAAAGAAGAAAAGAAGCAACACTGCAAAGAGGCAGCGCACATACATGTTACAGAAGCAGGAATGCGTAGAAATGGTGCATACAGGAAAAAAACACAAAATCAAAACAAGACATGAAAGCAAAGGAACCAAAATGATTAAAATTTACAACATCTTTGATTTTGTGTTGATTTGGTCCATATTAGCGAGTATAGTGTGTCTACCCATGGTAATTGTTTTATGTAGTAATGCCCATGGTATTCAAGTCTATGTAATTATGTATAAAGAGGAAAATGCCAAAGCAATTGGAGTTGGATGACTTTTTGTTTGGTTGGTCGAAAGGCCAAGTAATTCTAGTTGCATTTTTGTAATACTGTAATGTTGTGATTAAGATGGTGACTTGAGATGAAACAAGTCTATAATATGGTTGTATTGCATTCAACGCTCCCTTTTCTTAGTAATGAAATATTTCTGGAGATTGATGTGTGTTATTTTTTAAGTCATATACTATATCCACATGTCATGTTAATTGTGCTTGTGATGATGGATACCCCTTTTAAATTTTGTATTTCAGGTTAGTAGTGCTTTGACAATTGTTATGAATATGTATAATTGGGGCCAACATTCAAATTGTAGGGTGTGTTGTAGAATGATTACACATATTAGATTCACATTCCCTCCCTATTGTAGAAGCATGGTTATTGTAGTCCCCATCAGTGCCTTGCGTGAGATTTGGCCTATTTTATAGGTGATGTTATAAGTGTTAGTATCTAGTGGGGTTTGTTGGTCGCATTTTGCACATTAACCCAGGTTGGATCATACAAAAGTGCCAAGAGATGGTTCTATGTAGTCTAGTTATTTACGATACTCAACTCTCACCCAAGTTCAGAAAAAATGGTTCATAAGTATGAGAAGATCACGTGATACACATTTGATCCTTATCATTATGCATTCAGGCCAAGTGAGATAGTTATCAATAGTGGGAACAATGCCATTTTTTCTTAACTTACAAAGATTTTCAAGCATATGTGATTCATGCGAAGATGATTGAAAACAACCAGTAGCAGGGGAGATGAATATACAAAATTCAAATAACAACAAGGAGCAACACCAATGTGATACAGCACAAAGTACATGCCAATGGGAGTGAGACACAAATATGGGACTAGAACAGTCACAAATCCAATTTGCAACAACAAATTCAAAAGAATTTCAAGCTATGATGTGTGCAAGAGTGAAGAGGACCTCGACCATAAGTGTGGGGGAAGGTACATCTTGTGCCGAGAAGAAGCACAAAGCAACTCATGTCACTCAGATGACACCTCTATCAAAAGATGCTATCAAACATATTCTTGAGCAGGTCAAGAAGAAGACAAAGGAGGCACTGGGTAAGGTAAACAAGATTAAGAGGGAGGCCTTGGGTAAATGCAACAAGGTAAACAATGCGCACTAGAGCTATTAAGCCAATTGCTAGACCAATAAGTCAATTGTAGCACAATTGACTACAATAAAACTAGTTTAGCAAATGGGTGCTCAAAGTAAGCCTAGTATATTAGAACCATGGGAAAATACTTCTGTCACATCTAGAGAGCATCAATCACTTTAGATCTCACCAAAAGAAATGGAGTTCCCCATTGAATAATTACAATAACATGTTATATGTTTGACACATATCAATTTAAATTTATCTCAATTGTCTTTGGATAGTTTACACCATTTACAGAACAATGTATTTATGGAACTACAGTTGTGCACCACAACCACAACATTGGAATTAGTGAAGAAACTTACGAAGTAGGAAGTATTGCAACATGATAAGGTGAAGTTAGTAGATGAGAATCAATAGGTTGTGGACAAAGAAATGGGATTGCATGTAGCTGTGGAAGTAGTGTATAGGTAGGTTGTGCCAGAGCTTATGGAAGATGAAGGTAGGTTGTTCCAAAGCTTATGGAGGATGATACCAAAGCAGAAGTTAAAGTCATAAAGATTGGAGAAGTTACACATGTGTTTAAGGAAAATTGAGTTAAAAGTGAAATAAAGACCGTCTACATCACAAGAAGAGCGACAAAACCACACAAAAGAGTAGAAAATAGGTGCCTAATTTGCGCAGATACAACAATTATATGCAACAACCCTGGTGAAAATTCTATTGAATAATGTAAATAAAGGAAAAAATAAGACCATGGGTAAGGGACACATATTCCAAGTTGAATGTTGGGAAAATATATCCTATTGGGTATCACTAGATGTGTGTTTTGGCTAAGGAAAATTGGCAAAGGCATTAAAAGGAAAAAATGCATTTTTGGCACATTTATATGAAAATAAAGGAAATTAGGAGAAAAGTAAGGTGAAAGGTCACAGTTTGCATGTGAGGAGGAAATTGAAGGAAAATAATGGAAAATGAAGAAATTAGAGGCCTCATTCATAAAAAGGTTTATGAGGATCAGTTGGAGAGCTCTTGACTCAGGCTTGGTCAATGTAACCTTTTGTCAGTTCAAGTTTGGAGCTCTCTCATTATTCTCTCTCTCTCTCTCACTCTTGATCACTTAGAGTTTTCTTGGAACACTCTAGCTTTGGATCAAGGAAGGAAAAGAAAGCGAAGGGAAAGGAAGGAAAGCAAGGATCAAGGAAGGAAAGCAAGCAAAGGGAAACGAAGGAAAGAAAGGATCAAGGAAGAAGAGCAGGATCAAGCAGCTTCAGCATGAATATTTGCAGGTAATCTTTTGCATATGTGATTTGCTAGCTGGTTTGGACATGCATGGATTTTCATGTTGGTGTATGGTTCTCTTGCTATCGATGGCATGGTTTTGTCGGGTTATGATAGTGGTTTTCAGCCTAGCCTTGCCTTTTTAAGGTCACCAATGATATTGAATCCCTTATATTAACCTCTCTCATCACATGTTTTCCCCATTGGTTAGCTGCTTGGGTGGAATTGGGAGGATGGAGTGTTACATTATAATAGTAATGTTGAATTTTGTACGAAGAGGGAGTGAATTTATGGACCAATATCTTGCATAACTAGGGGTTAAAGGATATCGCTCAGAAAGTTTAGGTTGTAGAAGACTCAGTAGAAATAATTTTACTATTATTGCTAAGAAGTTGTTGTTGGACAAGGAGATAATGAAGGACACCAAGCATGAATTAGCACATAAAGTGGAAGACTTGCAGGAGTAAGCATTACAGTTTACAAACAAAGTTGGAATAGTACAACAAGAAAATAATGTTGTTGTGGAAAACATGAAGCAATGACTTACCTCTACCATGACACTTAGGGTATATGCCATAATCATTGCACAATCTACTTAGATGTAGTAAAGGATTGAAAATTTATGTAATTCCCTCAAATTATTGAAAGATATGGCTAAGGAGAAAATGCATTCATTGAAGTTTGGATGAGTGGCTCAAGATGAGCCACAAGTGAGTGTTGGGGGCCAGTTTTGAAATGGAAAAACGATGGAATTTTGAGGCAGTTTTGGGAGTTGTGTGCATAGAAGCAGAGAAACAACAATGTAGAGAGAGTGTAGAGAGGAAACACGCAAACATGTTGTAGAAGCAATAGCATATTCCAATTTCATGTAGGCATCAACCTCATTGAGGAAATGACCTCTGAAATCTGTAAGCACCAACTTATTGTAGTCTCCAACTTGATTGGGGCACTAACCTCTAAAAATCTACAAGCACCAACTGATTGTAGCCTCCAAACCGATTGAGGCACAAAATATAAAATATTCTTATTCCCTTTACCATGATTTCACTCAAAAAAATAAATAAATAGAAGAAGCGAGACTTCGAATTTGCGTATCTAAAGCAAGGAAAACACACCCCAAAACCATATTAGAAGGGACAGAGCCAAGGTGGGGTAACCCAGGAAAACCCCTTGAAGCTGCAAACAAAGAACAACACCACGAAGATAAAGAAGGATAGAAGAGAGTGGTGTGAGTTCCACGAGAGCATGGCTAAGCCTTGGATTGACTTTCCACGTAAATAAAATAAAACCAAGCTCATAAGACACATATTCCAAGTTAAATAGTGGGAAAACATTATAGCAGGCATCACTTGTGGTTTATTAATGGATATGGAAATTGGCAAAGGCAAAGAGACAATAAATGACATTTAATTATGAGAAACAAAGGAAAAATAGGATAAAAGGAAGGTGAAGAGACACAAATATGCATGCAAGGGAAATTAAAGAGAAAATGAAATAAAATGAGAAATCAACAATGAAAAAGGCATTAGAGAAACAATTCACATCTTTTTCCAGTCTAGCTTTTTGTCAGTTTTTGTTTTGAATAAATTTTAGAGAGAGAGAGAGAGAGCAAGCAAGCAAGCAAGAAAATAATAAGAAAAGAAAAGCAAAGGGAAAGAAAAGGAAATCAAGGGAGCACAAGGAGAAATATGGATCATTAACTACAACAGGAAGATTTTGCAGGTAACAGGTTGCATGTGTAATTTCCTTGTCGGGATGTGAATGCATGGTACATGCATTTGATTATTTTTTTCATTTGTTGTCATTGACATGGGCTTTTCCTGGATTGATAGTGGTTTCATCCTTGCATTTCCATTTCCTAGATTGCCATGGTGTGATGGGATTCATTCTTGGTTGAGACTTGGAATATTTTGGATCCAATTGAGGTGGTGTCAAGAAAATCGCAAGGGTTGGGGTGGAGATGGTTTTCTCGGGGAAGACCTAGATGGGTGGATGGAGACAAAAAAATTCATTATGGATGGAATGCATATATAGAAAAAATTCATAGCTCAAATTATGAGCGTTTGATGAGTTCTTTTATGTGCATAACATAAGAAGGGTCCTTTGTTTTTAGCTTTCCATCAAAAAGTGGCACGCCCAATCCATTGATTAAGAGTACATGCCAATCCCACAACATTAGTAAAATCATCAATTAGTTGTACTAGTTTTATGACTACACTTGGTTAATATCCCAATATATTGTGACTTAATCTTTTAATATGGTTATTTCAACCATGGTTGTATACATTGTGGTGCCACATCCCAAAGAAAATCCATATTTTAATTTTACACTGAAACATCCCCAAAAAAAATTTCACATGTTGAAAAGCACCTTATATTCCACAATAAAGAATTTTTCACATGTTAAGAATATAATGTGAAACTATTGAAATTCAGAAAACGCAGCCAAACTAATGCAATGCATCTGAAATATAGAATTGGTGGACATAAATACCTCTACTCGCTACTCATGTGCAAGTGAATATAACGAATGCACCGCTGCTTCCACTTGGGCAGAGCCTGCTAATTTCTTTCTGAAACAACTCAGAGAGCAAATGCTATTTGTGAGCTTCGTGTGCTGTCCCTTCTTTAGAGCTGGTGTGATGAATGAATGAATGAATAGAATAGGTGCAAGATGGTTTGTAAATAAATAGTCATCGATGGCAACGCGGTGCATAAAGATGTGGTTTCATCGCCGACTCTTCAAAACAGGAATTTGAATTGAAACCGTCAGAGTCAGCCATATGACATTTTAGTTTTTTTTGTTTTAGTTGGTGTGGGAAAGGCACCCGCCGACCAAAGAGCTTGGGGGCGGGGCGTAATTCCCCTGAACCCCCGCAACAAAGGCATAACGCTGGGTTTGGTTTTGGCGGGCGCGGGGACGGGGACGGGGACGGGGCTTTGTCGTAATTCTTCTGAGCCCAACAACTAAGGCTATTAATCCAATCCATAAAGCAACCACTAGCTTGTCTCCTGCAAGCCTTATCTTCTTCTTCTTCTCTCTTAGCTAATATAATCCATCCCAATGTGCCTAACCCTACACTTGACACAACCACAAAACTCCTTGCACTAGGAACAACAACACCAAACTCTTGGTTTTCATACTTTGGTTTCATGAAATCCTTATAATTATCCAACTATAGAGGCATTCCTTTGAACCATTTCTCCCTCTCCAAAGGTATTTTTGTGGCTGATGCTATGGTGGCTTCTGTCACAATGAATTTCAATTTACCAAATTTTACTTCATCTTCATCAAAATTTAGGGAAAATTCTTTGGTCACCTCCTTATTATACCCCTGTATCCTTTCACAGAATCTGACATAACCTGTTTGATCAAAGTCTACCCTAACGATAGGGTTTGAGTTGATAAGTGAGAGATATTTTGGTTTAAACATCACAATCTATCCTCCCTTTGTCTTCCTCTTCTTCTCTGGAGTTTTCATTGCTAAAAACAAGACTCTGAAGATAAAAACATTTTGAGCTAGGGTTTGTTATTTTATCAAGGTTGGGGCTTCAAGACAGGGTTGAAAATGATTTTCAAACCTTAAATGACTAAAACAATGCAAAGAGACCAAAACTTCTGAGTGGTAATGAAAGAGATGAAGATGCTCTATTTTGGCCTGTGCATAGCACCCTAAATGTAGCGATAGAGAGTAAGACACTTTTATTGACCAAATGACAAGCTCAAGATGCCTCCAAACTTCCTAAGACCTCTGAAAAATTTCAAATAAATTTACGTAAGGTTGGCACACAACAATTTCACGATTTCAAGGCTGATGGATAGGTGGAAAAGTCATTATTTTTGTGCGCAACACCTGCTATGCGCAGTGCTGAGGAAATGAAAGGAAAAGGGCATGGAAATATGATCAAATCACCTCATAATAAACACGATGAATTTTAATAATTTAACGCAAGCTCCATTGTGTAGAAAAATCAGGGTTTAGAGGTCATTTAGTCGATGAAAAAGGACAAAGTTGGGGTGACTATGTGTATGTGTAATGCCCATACACAAGACGATTGTGCGCAACATTGTGTAAGTGAGAAAACTTAGGTTTCAAACTCAGTTTTTAAAAATGGAAATTGGTGAATTATTTCAGATTTTAATAGAGAAAAAACCCCCAAATCGTGAGACACACCTAGAAACTGCGTTTGATGAGGAGAACTAAACCTTTGAGCTATGTGTAGTGTTCCCTTGCATCCTATGCGTAGTGACATAACTGATCTTTTTCATGCCCTTGGAGATGAAATGTTGACAAACTGTGAAGGTTGATGGATGAACTTGCATGCAATTTGATAGATTTGAATAGAAATTCATTCCTCCTTTGGAAATAATGGTACTTTAAGAAGATAAAAAGGTTGAGTGTAGCACAAATAGGATTATGCCATATTTGGTGATGACTATTGTACATTTGCTGATGTCACCCACCATTAACTGTTCTTTAAACCTGATTTACATGACCCTAATATGACTCTTATGACAATGACCTCAACATTTTCCCATAATGACATTGTTTCCCCATGATTACTAATTTCAAATGATGACCCCACATGGACCTTACAATTCAAATAAAAAATAATAGACCTCCTTTGACACACATATTT
Source organism: Pinus taeda (assembly GCA_000404065.3). Taxonomy (NCBI): domain Eukaryota; kingdom Viridiplantae; phylum Streptophyta; class Pinopsida; order Pinales; family Pinaceae; genus Pinus; species Pinus taeda. The sequence goes on along the minus strand of APFE031586259.1, from coordinate 3,296 downwards.
ACAATGACTCGACCAATTTAACTCTTTTTCATAAATACCTCTTAGACAATAATACTTGGTGAATTTATAGACTAATAGACACCCAAAATGAATAGTCAGACAAACACACTTTGATCCCTATATTATAGGGCCCTAACATTGGCTCCAATTGGGATGAAAAACTCCCAACGAGGTACCAAGAACACCATAGACTAGTAGCCTTAACTATTGGGCACTTTATTTGAATATTCATAACTAAAAATAACCTAACTGACCATGACTTGACTAACTAAAACTTTATTACATATGGTAGAAACTAATTAGAAACTTAGGGCCTTCACTACGGGCTTTAATCTTTGATGGAATCCACCCACACATGTAGTAGTAAAAATAAATATGATATATACAATCATATGTTTAAACCAGCCGGACTTAGGTGAAGTAATACTTGAGTAACTTTCCATTAAGAGGGTCTCCAACAAGTAATTCCCCTGTTAGATATTTTAACATATATGCCTTAGTTCCACAGAAAGCTTCAATTTTATAAAGCCCCTTCCACAAACTATCAAATTTCCCATGTTTTCCCTTTTCTTCATTCCCGACATCCCATTTCAACACAAGGTCATCAATTTGAAAGTTGTCAAATTTTACCCTCCTATCATGAATCCTTTTGATCTTGTCCTGGTGTTGGCTTGAGGGGGCCTGACCAAGGTTCAACGTTAATTAGACAAACAAATCCCTACACTACTGGCCCTTTCGGCATCAGCCCGCAGAGCACGGACCGAAGTCTCACCCGAAGCAGTATGGGGGGATGCTGGAACCAAGTTTCCTCACCTTGAGATGGTTGTGACGTTGTTTAATTCCCTTTATCCCTGCCTTCACGTAGGTTAGTTCACTCTAGGGCTTGCAAGACAATCCCTCTATTCTAGACTTCAATATCTTCGCGAAAGGGTATGATCAACCTTCACGCAGCCCCAACCTGCTGTTCAGGTACTTTCATGCCACTATGGTAGTGTGTCGTACAGATTCCCCTATTTACTCTATGTGACTTGCTTATCTTATCAAACAATTGTAGTTAACACCTAGTAAACATATATTCGTAACTGCGTTTTATTATTCAATGTAATTGCGGTCATTCGCGCATCATATAAACACAATAAAGGAAATTCATACATAAAATATCTAGATGCATCAACAGAAAAAAGAAAAAGAAATTGTAGGATATCTCTCTTTATTAATATCTTCCAAGTGTTTACAAAATCTGTCCACCCTAGGAACACAACTGTAGGGGTCCACGCACTCAGCTGCAGACTTCTACCCTAGGCCTTTGTGCACTCAGCTGCAGAGCCTCTACCTTCGCTACAACCCAAGACTTAGACTTCTTACTTCAGAGGTACGACTCTCTTACATGATCGATCATTCTATGTCCTTTATAAAACTATTTAGAGCTTAGCTCTTTTTATACAATCCCATGGTCCATGGACCATGGGATCTCTTACAACTAAATTTACTTTAAAAAAGTAAGGGTGGACTACCCTTTATGACACATAACACCTTCATGCTCCGTGACCACAAAATGTGGAGACTTACCATTTTATTACAAAATTTAACTCAAACAAGGGCTTTTAGCCCTAAAACCGCCCTTGGGGGATCCTGCTTCCAACAGGTCCCCAACACAAACATCGTGAATCGCCCTCGAGTCACTCAGTAGGTGAGGAGATATTTGTGTCTAGCTCAACTGGTATGACCGCTACCTCGGCCGTGCACTAAGTTGCCGCCTGCTTCGCATCTTCCACTGTCTTCTCAGTCACTGCTCCTGCGTTGTCAGCCTAAAACTTTTGTTATGTCACTTGTAGAGTCGCAAGCTTGTCTTCAATATTTCTTGTGACTGCGTAAGCTTCCTCCAGCCAGGCTTTAGTTGCTTCTTCAGCACTGCTTCCTTGTGTAGTGCTGCATCCACATATTCCTTCCCAACTTCCTTGGTTGGGGTTGGCTTCAGTCTTGGCGTTCTTGGTGACTTAGGAACTTCTTCCAGTAATTTGGCCACTTTCAGAGCAGCTACTTTAGGGGCAGCTACTTCTACTTGTCTTTCCATTTCTTGTGTTGGCTCTTATACTACTTGCTCTGTATTGATAACTTCTGGGGGTGCTGACATAACACTCTCTATCAGTGTTCGCGACGTCTCGGGAAAGTTCACAAATGCAGGAGTCTGTTTGAGAGCCTCGAAGAACATTGGGTTCATAGGTGTCTGAGAGCTCAACAACTAAATACTCAAAATGCCACGTGTTTCTTGTTGGACAACCAATTATGATTTATAGGGAATTTTGAATTTGAATCCGACTGTTCCCCCTAAAATCGGTTCATTAATGCCAGATTGGCGGCAAATTTTCAAGAATCTAAGCCATAAATTTTGTCTTAAATGTCGGCTGACCGCTCCATCTGGCCTCACTTCTTCCGTATTTTTTATGAACAGTGACCTTAATGGTCACTTTTTGTTGACTTGCGTAATTTCTCCCTGGGTAGCGTAGCTCCCTTCACGTTGTCGCGAACCCAGTGACACTTCCTTGCTTCGCACCATCTTCCGATCACCCATCTCCCCAACCCGGGCAGTGTAGTTTATAGTCGCATGCCTCCTTTAAGCTACCTTCATCTAGTCACAAGGCCAAACCGCTGGTGTATGGTTTCAAGTGACTACCATTCACCTTTCCGGGGAAGGGTTCTCCATTCAATTTGACCAGTTGTACCACTCCTCCGTTGGTAATCTCCTTAATAACATAAGGCCATAACCAGTGCATCCTAAACTCCCCAAGAAATTTTTCAAACTTACTATCATATAATAAAACCAGGTCATTTACCTTAAATGTGTGCAGCTTGAGGTGTCGATCATGCCATGCCTTTTCACGCTGCTTTTGGACCTGCTGGTGAAATCTAGCCAAAAATCTCTCTTCTTCGAGCTCATCCAACTGTGCAAGCCTCTCCTCTAGGGCTCTGTGATTCGTCAAACATATGAGCATTGCTATGCGCAGACTAGGCATGATGTATTCCATAGGCATTATCACTTCAATGCCATAAACTGTTGAGATTGCAACAAGATGATTGAGCTTAGTGAAAGGAGTCGCCTTCACTAAGTGGGCCCGTAGGCAAATTATGGCATAAAGTCTATTTTTAGACATATGGATCATGTCTATGAGTTGCAGGATGTTGTTTATGGATGATTGGTAAAGTTGGCAAAAATAGATGGACTTCTAATTTCAGACAACAGCGGTGACACTGTCAAGTCTAATTATAGAGCAGTCAAATATTATTAGCTTATAATA
>APFE031586256.1:0-104695 GCA_000404065.3 Pinus taeda | reverse complement strand
AATATCTGGGTCATATTGTATCTCATGAAGGATTTAAGGTAGACCCTAGCAAAATTAAAGCCATTAAGGAATGGAAAATTCCCACATCCATAAAGCATATGTGAGGATTTCTCGGGTTGATAGGGTATTATCACAAGTTTGTTAAGAATTATGGGAGAATAGCAACACCGCTAACAACATTATTGAAGAAAGATGCATTTTCATGGACTCCGGAAGCAACAAAGGCCTTTGAACATCTTAAAGAGGCAATGTGCCGAGCACCGGTCTTAGCTACATCGGATTTCACAAAAACCTTTATTGTGGAATGTGATGCTTCAGGAAATGGAATTGGTGCTGTTCTAATGCAAGATGAAAGACCCATTGCTTTTGAAAGTCGTCCAATCAAGGGAAAGTTTTAAGCAAAGCTATTTATGAGAAGGAAATGTTGGCAATACTCCATGCACTTAAGAAATGGCGACCCTATCTAATGGGAAGACACTTCAAGGTAAAAACGGATCATGATAGCCTTAAATACTTTTTAGAACAAAGATTATCCTCTGAAGAGCAACAAAAGTGGGTCACAAAGATGTTGGGTTACGAATTTGAAATCATCTACAAAAAAGGGAAGCAAAATGTGGTGGCAGATGCACTCTCAAGAAAGGATGAGGATATGGAAGCATTGTTGTGCGACATTTCTATTATCCAACCAGATTGGATAAATGAAGCAAGGGAGGAATGGAACAATGACGAAGAAGTGTGGGCACTTATTCGAAAGTTACAACAAGATTCCAGTATGTCTGATACATTTAGCTGGCAAAATGATTCATTATGGTACAAAGATCGCTTATACCTCTGTAAGAATTCCCAGCTAAAACAAAAGATTCTTATGGAATTGCACGCTTCTCCCTGAGGAGGGCACTCAGGATTTTTAAAAACTTACCACAGGGTTAAGAAGGATTTTTTTTGGGATGGCCTTAAATCAGATATTCAAAAGTTTGTGGCAGAATGTTTGGTTTGCCAACAAAATAAAGTTGAAACAATTAAGAAACTGGGTCTATTACAACCTTTATCCATTCAAAGCCAATGTTGGGAGGAGGTTTCAATGGATTTTATCACAGGTTTACCCAAGTTTGAGGGAAAGAGTGTCATCATGGTGGTAGTTGATAGAATTACCAAGTATTCACACTTTTGTGCATTATCACATCCATTTAAACCAAATAAAGTTTCTACTGCATTTATGGAAACAATTCAAAAGCTACATGGAAACCCAAAGATTATTGTAAGTGATAGAGATCCCATTTTCACTAGAAATTTTTGGATAGAATTATTTTCTTGTCTTGGTACTCAGATAGCTCATAGCTCATCTTATCATCCTTAATCTGATAGGAAAACTGAGATAGTAAACAAATGTTTGGAAGGATATCTTTGTTGCTTTGTATCTGATAAATAGACACAATGGGTCAAATGGTTTCCTCTAGCTAAATGGTGGTATAACACTTCCTTCCATACAACAACAAAAATGACCCCATTTATGGCACTTTATGGATATCAGCCACCATCCATCGCACATAATTAAGAGAAAATTCTAAGTTTCAAGCAGTGGAACATCACATCGAGCATCAACAACAAGTCCTCCAACTCTTAAAGGATAACCTCGTGTTGGCACAAAATAGAATGAAACAACAGGCAGATCAACATTGCAGCGAAAGAAGTTTTAATGTAGGTGATTGGGTATTCCTACTGCTACAACCATATAAACAATGTCCCTCAAGCAAGCTAAGAGGATAATAAATTATCATCAAAGTATTATGGTCCGTACAAGGTGTTGCAAAAGATTGGTACTATGGCATACAAATTGGAGCTTCCTGCAGCTTCTCGAGTGCACCCAGTTTTCCATGTTTCATGTTTAAAGAAGGTCATAGGCGACAAGCTCCCAGTTCAAACAATATTTCCAGAACTTGAAGAGGAAGGAAAAATTATATTGGAACCGGAAGCAGTCACAGAAACAAGAACTCGACATCTACGAAATCGATCAATTTCGGAGTATCTTATCAACTGGAAGAACTTATCCACTAAAGATTCCACATGGGAGTATGAGAATTTTATACAAAAACATCCAGAACTACTCAAGCATTGAGGACAACACTTTTTTTGAAGGAGAGGGTCATGTTGGGTCCCTATAATACTAGTGATTACCCCATTACTATTGTATTTGTACCCCTTATTAATATTGTTATGCCCCTATTGTCCCCATATTGTTATTACTGTGCCCCATAGAATCTCTCTATTGTTATTTTTGTGGCTTTATATTATTATTGTTACGTTGGCTGGGATATATTATGACTCCTTAGACTCCTATATATAGAAAGGAGGTTTTTTCATTTGTATGATCAAAGAATTGTTCATTTATGTAATGTAAAGGAGGTTTCCCCCTCGAAGAGGTTGAATTCTAAGGCGTTGATCTATCTTTTCTATCTTTTCTTGAGCTGGTTTCATAACATCCTCCTCATGTACACCTTCGCTATCAGCTGATTGCTTGGAGTCTTGTCATATATAACGCATTCTTTACCTTGAATGATAACTTTGTATCCTTTCTTTGTCAATTGACCAACAATTATCAAATTATGTTTGAGACTAGGAACATAATATACCTTTGAGATTGTCCCCAGCTCCCCCAGCTTCATTATAATGTTGACCACTCCTTTGCCATCTACATCCACAGTCTTTTTAGTCCCCAACATTACCTCTGTTTTCATAGATTGATCCAAATTTGCAACCAAATTCTTGTTGCATGTCATGTGGTTACTGCAACCATGGTCTCATAGCTATACATTATCAAAAGGTTCATGCATGGTATGGCAAGCTAGGAACATGGATTTAGTACTCACTGTAGTGAAATTAGCTCTCTCGTTCTCTTGGTCACCTATCTTCTTCCTACGATCACGGGCATAGTGACCAAATTTGTTGCAATAATAACATTTTACCTTTGATTTGTCAAATCTTTGATTATTTTTGAAGTTTCTATGTTGCTTCCCCTTTCATGACCATGCTCTTCTCGGCCATCTCTCTAACCACCATATATTCTACCTCGTCCTTTGTCTCGACCATTGTCTCTAGAAATAGAAACCTAACTTTTGAAAGCAGTCTCTAAAGTGGAATCCTTATTTCTATCTATACTTGCCTCATGTGATAACGGTGATCCCATCAACTCATCAACTGTCAATGATGCCAAATCCTTGGCTTCTTCTATGGCTGCTACCACAACATCAAATTTGGTAGACAAAGATATGAGGACCTTTTCAACCACTTTTTGATATTTAATTTCTTTATCATAAATCTTTAGATGATTTATGACAATTATGACCTGATTCATGAAAAAATTGATGTCCTCTGCCTCTTTTATTTGCAAAGTTTCAAAATATCTCTTGATATTCTACAACTTAACAATATTGACATTGGTCATACCTTTATAGTTTGTTGCTAAATTATCTAATGCTTCCTTTGCTGAAGACGTAATCATAACTTCTGGAACACTGCTCAATCCACTCCCTACTCGATAAGATGCAACGCTTGTGCATTCTTCTTTTGTCCTTCTTCCATTGTTCCCTCTCTGCATCAATGAGCTCTCGTTCTTATGCTTCATTCTTAGGTTATGAAACCAAAACTAGATATAATTCCAAACATCATGTGCGTGCAACATGGTCGCCATCTTGATGACCCACACATCATAATCTTTTCCTTTAAATTATAGGAACTAGATCTAGAAATTTGAGAAAGCTATCTTTCTTCAAAAACTTTTCTTCAAAAAATAAAATTTCTCAAAAAAATTAATTTTTTTCTCAAAAATTTTACAAACCCCTGTTTCAATAAGAGCCCTTATTTATTTATTTATCTATTAAAAAACTATTCATTATAAAAACAAAAAAAATATAATAATATGACTCTTTCTTTTTTAAATAAATATATATTTTGTTTTACCGCCTCTTTATGTAACTTAAACAACCTTACGTAAACATTCACGTCAACCTCATAAAAAACACTTTATGAAAAGCAATCAGGTAGACCTTATTACTCTTTTAAAATGACTTCGTTAACGCGCCCTTCACTCCTTGAGGCCTGCGTGACACAACAACGATAACTTGGGTTAGTGCTGTAACGTTACTAATACAAGTTTGACCCGGCTGCTTTTTGTAGCGCGGTGGTTGTTAGATATCTTTATGAGTTTTTACAAGGTGTGTTATAGCGTTAATTATGCGAAAAAAATTATATTTTTCCCCTGGTGTTTTAACAAAAAGTAGTTGTTTGGAAAGTTATAGAAATTTTGGTATAAGTTATGGAAATTTTGGTCATATTTAGATAAAATTTGGCAAGGATTTTTGTAAATCGAAGTTATAGTTGTTAAACTTCAAAATTTTAAGTCTAATGGTGCTGAATCCATTATCACCATCAAAAACACTATGCAAACACTACCTCTACAAGTTTTTTTGAAATTTTTTTACCTGGATTCCGGTCACTTTTGGCCGTTCGGACAATTCCTCCACGTTGTTTCTCCTTATTTACAGTGACAGCTGTTAATTTGTGTTTTCAGGTTTTTAAAGCTTTCTCTGATACTAGTTTGTTGGAAAGACAAATCACAGGAACTTGTTAATTTGTGTTTTTAGGTTTTTTAAAGCTTTCTCTGATACTAATTTGTTGGAAAGACAAATCACACGAACTGTTGTTAATCTGTTTTCGTGGCTTTTTGTAAGCGCGGCTCTTCTATTGATCACACAAAATTTGATACTTACAATGAACTCGGTGAAAGGTATTTAACCTTGCTCTGATACAAATTTATTGGAAATACAAATCACACGAATTGCAGCGCTTCTATTGATAACACAAAAGTTGATACTTACAATAAACTCGGTAAAAGGTATTTAACCTTTTCCAACTGACCACTTGCCTAAAATACACACTAAAAATTATTTCACTCAACACCCAACACTCAATTCTCAACACTTAATTAATTGACTCTCTAATTTTAACCCAACCCTGATAGTCTTATTTTAAGACCTTCAATCTTCGAGCCATCTCGACACCCCAACACTCAATTCTCAATACTTAGTTAACTGAATCTCTAATTTTAACAACCCTCAACCCAATCCTGTTAGTCTTATTTTAAGAACTTCAATCTTCGAGTCATTTTTCATTGAACGTTGGCATCCACCCGATTGCATTTGCACTCGCAATTCGCAGTTCCACCATCTGAAAAATAGAGAACGAGATATTGGAATTGAAATAATGGGACATCCATAGAATCATCTACCTGACAATATTGCAGAGCTGAACTAAACTTTGATAAACCTTCATACTACAAAGTTATTTATATGTTCCAAAATATGGAATCTTCACATGTCTACCCAGTAATTCGTTTAGCAGGCAAGCGTCTGAGATTGTATATATAAAAACAATACTGAGTTTCAGGTTAAGGACTCCAAACGTGCAACGCCAATGGACGGCGCCGCCTCATGGGAAGTTGGAAGTAATGCTTTTCAAATTTATGGGCCCTGTCCTTCTCTCACAACATCTCACTCATTAATCAATTAAAAAACCAACGACCTCGAAACTCATGCACACATACCTCTATATCCTGAATCTAGGTCATATTCAATTTTAAGGTTGTTTTTAATAACAGTTCAAATATAAAACAAATACATTTATGTTCTGTTTCATTGATCTCTGTAATTATGCAGTGTTATTTTTTTATTGAACCTTTTGATGTTAAAACTACTTCCATGGTCAACTAACTTTTATGTGCAGAAGCTACTGATCAGCTTTTAAAAGTTCTGTTACATGACAATCCACGGACTGGAAGCCCATAAAACGTTTATAAGCCTATGAAAAGTATATGTTACAGAAAGGCAGCCACAGTGAAGCATCTGGAATAATTTGATATAATGAAATCTACTGCCTACTTCAATTATTTTCCCTTCAATCAATAATGACAATTGTGTGCTCAGGATAAAGAAGAAAATTGCATAATAAAAGGGAAATACGCCATCCTTAACAAGTAAGCAAACAATGGATGAAGTCTTCTGAAAAAAAAAAAGTAAACAATTGATGAAGTGGCCAAATTAAAGAGCATCTAATGCCGTGATGGTACACATCATTGTCAACATAAAGATGATTTTTAGTATCTATTTTATCCAGAATCAAAGGGGAAGTAAAAGTAATGGGGCCTTCACCGTCAAAATTAAATCACTTTCTCAAGATTGTATGCTTCTCATAAGGGCTCCATTTAGATTTACATTTTATACTTCGCACTTTCTACAACTTTATAAAAAGAAAACAAACTTAAATTTTTTATACACATATTATATTCTAGATCATGCGGTATGATGCGTGTACTTTCACAGAAAATAAAGCGCAAGCTTTAATTTTTTATTTAAAAATAATATTAAATTGTTATTTAAATACAAAAATATCTAAAAATAAATTTGAAGAATCTGTTTAAAAAAAAATTAAAAATGAATACCTACATTTTCCCATGTTAAAGTACACTCCGTGATTCATTGTCTTCTTGCCTGAGGTGATATTTAGATTAAATTATTTAATTTCTTTGTTCGATATTAAAATAAAATTTCACTATGTATTGTAATAAAAAATCCTTCTCTCAATTATAAAATTACAGTACTTTAGCCTAGGGTTGCATTTCTTTTGATTAACTATGAACCATGGAGGAATATTTAAAATTTTAAATGGGATGTGGAGTTCCATTGATCTTGGAAGGAATAACGTAAAACATAAATAGTGTCTTGTCATAAATAGAGGGAGGACGGTTAACGTTGACGCTAGAGCATACAAATTTATCCCGAAGTCATTGAAAATGCCTGAGGAATTTGTGGGAAACGCGGATCTTGTTTTCCTAAACAGATAAGATCAGAAATGCTGTAAAAATGTTTTATTGTAAGGTTAAAAAAAAAAATTCAGAAACTTCAGATTTGGAATTGCATATGTTTTAAAGGAATTTTTTTGGATTAGTTTATGATAGAATTTATTTTTAAAATGTTAAAATACATAATACATGAAAATTTGTATAGTCATAAATAAATAATAAAAATGAAGAAATCAGATTTGCAAATAAACTCACTATAAACACAATCTCATAAAGTTTTTTTTTAATTTTTAGAAACAATGACACTCCATATATTTGTTAAGAATTCTTACTAAGAAAAAGATAGACATTAAAAAATGGAAAGAAAAGGGTTTGATGAATGTTTTCCAAGAGAGATTTACATGAGCGATTAATTTTCAGTTTGATTAATGTTTTCTTAATTGTGATTCATTTTGCTCTTGATTTCATAAATCCCTCCAATATAACAAATCTTCTCTAGCCAATCTTTTGCCTGCATATAGTCAAGAGACTAAGCTCAAGTTGAGAAGATTGAAATGTTCAAATAGGTCTTGATGAAATATCCCAATGATCCCATAGGCCTTTTAATTTCCGTGCAAGGAAGATATATATCATAGTCAATGCATGACACGTCCTTTGAAGGAGTTGGACCCGAAAGCACAAAGGTTGTAGCATTTCTTATTACATTACTAATGATGATGATAATATGTTGAATGTTATAATAATCGCTAATGATGATGACAATGATTATGATGAACTGATGATGATGATTTTTTTATGTTGAACTCATGATGATGATTATGTATTTTTAGATATAGATTCTAGATTCTAGAAGATGAATGGTAATATGAAAATATATATGTGTGTGTGTGTGTGTCATTCCTTGCCATATTCTATCCGTATTTGTTCCCATATCTGTTTCAATGCAACTTAGATTTGTACCTAATATGACTACCTGAGAATTGCTTTTTCTTGGAGAGAATATAATAGTAAATTCATGAATGCAGTATGACATCATGAGTGATGGAATTTCATTCTACTAGCACGTTATGACATACAAGACGTATTTTGGGTTATAGGACGTATTTGATGGTGGGTGGAATTTTGTACACGTAAGTTTGACGAGTTTTCTGCACCTACAACCCATCATTTTGACGTCTGATTTCAAATTTGAACCATCAAAATCTATAATAAATATGTTTCATGGGAGGCGAGACTAGGGACTAGTGCACAATATAGATTAAACTTAAGTTGATTTAAATGCTCCAACCTTCGATTACCTACCAGTCTAGTACCTACGTTGCATTGATTGCAATTCTTCAAGGGAGAGTACAAGAATGATTGAATATCATATTAGATTTTAGCACAAATGGAATGCATGCTACAATTAATATGGTTTGCTCGACACTAGTTTTTAAATTGTGAGGCATTGTAAAGTGCTTGACAAGCAATGCTTTTTAATTTTGAGGCATTGTATTTATTTACTCCCCAAGAGTATGATTGTACCACACTAGCTTATTGATGTGGAATGGAAGTAAGATAATAATGAGAACACTAAGAGGTAGTAGGATATAAAGTCTTTTAAATTTTCTTCACTAGGTATTGTAAAACTATATAGACGATGAATATATAGTGTTGTTGTATTAATACAATTCAAATGTGACAAAGAATGAAGAGAAATTGTGAAGCAGAGATTTCTCTTCTCAATATTGAAGATAGTTAAATAGAGTACATACAAAACATTAACAATAAATAACTTGAGTGAAACTCGATTAAACTAAAGAAAAATTGAACTCATTATGACACCTAGCAGACAACAGAATCAAATGTGATGACATGTAACAAAGAGTGAGATTAATATTTCAACATCCCCTCCTAATCCAACCTATTACAAGTAGAGGCACTTGCAATGCCTAATTTCTCTTTTTGTAATTCAAAAACATTTTTTCCCAATGGTTTTGTGGAAATATCTTCAAGTTGATCTTTGGAACCACAAAAGAAGTACTATGTCCACATAATTGACAAGCTCACAAATGAAATGAAAACGTGTATCAATGTGCTTTCTCTTTTTGTGGAAAAAATTAGTTTTTTATAAAGAAATTATTTAATTGTTATCACATTAAACAGGAGTTGGCTCCTTCTAAACATTTGAAATATATTTCAATAATCTTCTTAACCACATTGCTCAACAAGTTGTTGAATTTGTTGCTACATATTCTCCCTTTGTAAAAGCTATTCAAATGATTGAGAGTTTATTGGATGCCCATGAAATCAGATTGGTTTGAAAATGAAAAACATACCTCAGGTGCTTTTGCGATCATCTAAACTCCATGCAAAATTGTTGTCTATATAATCTGAAAGTGAACAATTTTCATAACCTGTATAGAATAAAACATAGTCTATGGTCCCCTCGAATATATGTTAAGATCATTTTTGCAACCTTCCAATGAGAAATCTTATGTTATTGCATAAACTTGGAGATAAAGCTTGTTGCAAACATGATAACAGGTCTACTTGAAGTGAGATACAACAAACTACCAACTAGAATTTTATACAGTGTGGGATCAACTAGTGGTGTTGCATCTTCTTTGCTTAATTTGGCGCCTTGATAAATTGGTGTATGAGTTGGTTTGAAATTGGTCATTCCAAGTTTTTTGAGGATATTAGTGGCATAATTTTATTGATAAACAAAATGGCATTAGAAGATTGTTGAATTTGAATGCCTAAAAAGTATTCAATGACTCCTAGATCAGTCATATGAAATTCTGTTTTCATTGTTGCTTTGAAGTCTTCTAACATCATATTTCTTATATAAAGAAGATCAACTACATAAAGGCGTACAATGAGAATTTCACCTTCATGAGTTTTGGTAGACAAGGTTGGTTACATGGGGGATTCACTTAGTGAACCTTTGACATATCACGTGCATTCATGGCATATTAAACAATACCCTTAATTTGACTACATATTGGAAAATCTCTTTAAAAAATCCCTACTTTCACTACATATTGTAGGTATCTATTTTTTCATTAACATTTTTATACCCCTTTATATTTTTTCATTAACTTTAAGCTCCAATTTTTGTATTTGGCAATGTAAAAACCCTTTACCCCCTATATATCCCTCAATATATTATGTGATTTTTTACTCAATATATATCCCCCAATATGAACCGATGTGGTATGGTATTGATCCCCCAATGAAGACCCTGTGGTTGGCTAATGGTTGCTTGAGTAAAACTACTTTTCATGAGATAGGTGTCAACGCACTGTACCACGTTCTTGGAGATTGCTTCTAACCATACAAATCTTTCTTCAATCTATATACCTTATGCTTTTATTTTGGAACTTCAAAACCAAGAGTTTGTTCCACATAAACATATTCCTTCTCTATACCTTTTAAGAAATAAAATTTTATCAAGTTGATAAACTTTCCATTTGCGTTGAGCTATTGTGGAAAACATAGTTCTCACAATGAACAATGTAAACTTTGAAACAGGAACTGATATGATTACCCATTTCATAGCGGTAGCAAAAAAGTGACCCGATTTTAAAAAGGGGCGATGGAGAATACACAAATGTTTTTAGCATAGTTTTTGGCTCTTTAATTTTTTTTTATGTACATTACTTTTTAGAATGTTAGTGATTTACAGGTTGATTTTAAAATGTGGTGATTCTACATGAGGCTCTTTGCAGACCCTTTTTTTAAAAGACCTATTTTTTCACTTTAAAATTTCTAATGTATGAGATGTAAATCATTATTTTCCAATTTTAACATTTTGAAGTGGTGTTCTTCTTCATATATATATATATATATATATATATATATATATATATATATATATATATATATATAGTATTTTTTTGTAATGAATTTTTTATTTTTTTGCATATTTAAAGAAGAAGGTCGATATTTCAAAGTTTAGATATTCTACATATTTATACATTGTTAATTAATTTTTCAATGCACATCAAATAGTTGTCTCTAAAAAACAATATTTTTTTATCAATTGACATAAAAATAGCCATTTTCAACATAAATATAACTAAAAAGTTATACATTTTGATACTTTTTTTTTTTTTGCTAGAAATGACATGTCAAAATCACAATTTTTATAGGAAAAATTTAACAAAAAATGGTTAGATAATATTCTTTTTAATGAATTTCATGTTAAAATAATAATAATAATAATCACAGTTTTTTCAAAAAATAACGATTAACATAAAAATTTAATGCAAAAATCACATAATACAAATATTAAACACATAACAACATTAGTTTAATGCTTATTCTTATCATAAAATTTCAAAGTCAAAACATTAGAAGTATAAGTAATTATTAGTTATAAAAAACGAGCTGGATTTCCAAGCATAAGTTAAATTTAATCAACAATATCAAGTAATCGAAACTCTTCATCCTCTAGAGTTTCATCATTGTCTTCTTCATCAATATTTTCTGCTTCATTTTGCTCATTTTCTTGTGCTAATGGATCTTTGATGTTTGTGAATCTCCCATTGTATGCCTTTCCAATCATTCCATGTAATGGTGGTTCAAGTTCCTTTGCCTTTTTTGCCACACATGATTCACTAAAATCCCTTTTGGTCAGCCCAATTTTTTGCATTGCATCTAGAAGAAATTGACAAGCACTAACTCTTTGCTGAATAGAATTGCACTGTATTGGATCTTTTTCAATGGCAATGCAATTTATGCCTTTTTGAAGGCAACATGTTAGTGGTGTACCTAATTATCAAGCACAAAAGAAATATTGTAGTAAATTAGTATAATGACATATAAATTAAGAAAGAATATATTGAAATTCAATTCCATATAATAAAACTTACCTGAGCTAGAAAATAAACCCAGAACCCAATCTCCTTCATTTGAACATATGTCTATAAGATAGTTAATCAATAATTGTGATTTTAATAAATGTTATCTATCTCTCCTTTTTCTTCTTTTTCTTCATATGTTAGTTTTCTCACAACAACATCATAAGCCATTACTTGGCTATGACTCTTTCCATCTACCCGATTAAAAAGCATAGACATAGAGCTATTATCTTTTGCGCAAGTATCAATATGGATGAACTCACAATCATTTATAATGGTTAATCTTTACGATTACGAAGATTTGAATTTTGCCTATAACATGAAATAGTAAAAGTTTCAATTAACTTGTACATAAATGGATTTTTTAAAATTAATCAAATATACATTTTCAACGTCTTACCATGTAACCTGCATCCTTGAGTTTGTTTTCCCTGTAAAGCTTGAAAATAACATTGCCAATTGTGTGTCTGAATGAAATGTCACAAATCTCCATAATGGTGATGGTGTAACTTTTAGAAATCCTGGAACCAATTTACGAGGAGCTTGATATGTATAAGGGTCACTATAAAGTCAATGTTTGGGATATTAAAACCATGGGGAATGTCTACAATAACTAGGGCATAATACCTTTTAGGTATGAGTCTAGCAATGTCTTCATGATCGCCTTGTATTACTTGATATTGTATAGTGTCAAGCCCATTCCAAACAAAATGTGTAAGATTTAGATCAAGTTCAACATTCCTAAGATGTTGCTTCTTCAACCATTCGATCTTAATGTTTTCGGTAAAGGTTCTGAAACTATCTAGTGCTCCATTTGCATGATTCCTTGTCTTTAATAAAATAAACAAATATATGTATAATTTATAAAATAAAAATAGTATACAGATCAATAAAAATGAATGTATAAATCAACATACCTTTTTAAATGCAAGATATAAAAAATTAGTGTTGATGTAGAACTTGAATATGGATAGTTGTGTATAACATCATCCCAACTATCTTCATTCAACAATTTAACCATTTGTTCTTGTATTTTCATGTAAAATTTGTGACTACATAGATAAAGTAAAAAAATTTAATATAATGATATGTATAAAAAATACCACCAAGAACAATATGTTATATTTAAAAGAAAATTATAATCTAGAAATAAGTAAAAATAATTCAATAAAATTACTTTTGAAATTCCTCATACATTTCCTCCAATGATAATTCCCTTGACCTCACATGAGATAATATTTCTTTCACAAGTTTTTCATCCTTCACTCCTTGCAATGCTCTCCCAGGAGTGATAGTCATATCTTCTGGAAGTTCCTTCATTTCAAGACCTGATTTACTATTGCTACATATCAATGGTTTAGACATTTTGGTCTTCTAGTTTTTAATTCCAATATTCTCTCACATGCTTAAAATATCATTAATTAATTCCCATATCTGTCCAGTTCTAAATTCCAACTGGAAAATGTTATCAATACCTCTGAATAAATGAGTATTTACTCTGTTGCCTTTTGAATTGCTTTTCTCCTCAATTTGATAGCCTATTTCCATACAACATTCCTTTCATAAATCTATAGTAACATTTATCTTATCCCCACCACATTTTTATTCAAATTCACTATGAATAAATTTAACCCTTTGGATGAAATTCAAAGACATCCTATAGTCATTATTTGAATTATGATCCCATGCCACTAACTTTTCTTTTGTAACTGATAAACCAACATAAATGATACATTTCATTGTTTCAAAACATGGGTTATTGGGATATTCCTCCATCAATTATCTTTGAGCTTCTATAGAATGGCTCCCCCTAAGCACTTAATAATTGTATTAATTTTTTTTTGACTTATTGAATGCTTTTTTTTTGGGAACTTGAACTAGATCAACATGAAGCACATAATTAACCACATGAGCATATGCATTATACGTCATCAATGTCTTCAAGTTGTGAACATGCAGGTGGCGTGGCTTTCTGATTTGATATTTACATTGTCCTTCACTTTCCTTATAGATTTGTCTCACATTAAGCTGAAATTTATGACCACCCTCAATTAAGTTTCTCTTTGTCATGTTCTGTCGGATGGAATTTTATTTTGTTTTAACAATGCCATCCTCTAAATAAACTCCTGGTGTAATGATTTCTCTGCTTTCTTCTGAAGTTTTACTATGATCTTCACTGTTGGTAATGACTACTTGAGAATGTTCAACTTTACTTTTCTTCCTCATAACATTCTCATCATTAACTAGATCAAAGACATTCTTGGGCATTGTTACATTTGGTCTCTTAATTCTCTCCTCCTTTCTAACATCAATTCCAATGTCATCCTCAGTAATGAAAACATATTCTTCAGTGTTAGTTTGAACTTCTTCATCTTAAAAAGTAACTTGTCTACCTTTGCTAGATTTATCCACTAGAGGCATTTTTTTCTGATCTCTTGGATGTAGTTTTGTAGCATCATGAATTACTACCTTTTGCTTGTTTACCATATCTTCTTCTGACACTACTTAGAACTGTTCACAACATTCATAATATCATGCTCTATGAAATGAATGCCTTCCAACATAATTGAAACAATTTCAATGAAATTTTGTCAAACAAAATATCATATGTCAATAAAAGCTAAGTTATAAAAATATAATGAGACAGTTAAAATAATGCAAAACACAAATATAAATAATAATACTTATGATATTTTGTGTAATGTCATTTACGATTTGTTTACACAAATTTGTATATACCTCTCTCGTGTCATACAATCAATATAATAAATGATATTTAATCATTTCATTTGAATTGGGTGGTTTTGTAAGTATATAAACAACTTCACGTTTGGTACTGAACACATGTCTATGACCTTTCCCAGCACCTCATAAATTCCACTATCATTGGGTATATCAACATATAGATATATATGCACATATTTTCTTTCTCTTTCTTTCATATACCATACATTTTCTAGAAGTTTCACTTCTTTTGATTTCTTCCAGTATAAAATCATATTCTTATCGTTTGAAGCACTTGAAATATTTGTAGCTATCAAGTCAAGTTTGATTCGTTCAACAATGTTTTTTGAGGATCCAACTTTAACAGTATTTGGTCCAGAAAGATTCACATAAATCTTATTTGATGCCATTTTCCTACAAAAAAAGACACCTATATAAATAAGTAAATTACAAAAAAATAATAGCTTAAATCAACAAATAGAACGATAAATGATAATTAATTTTGTAAAACATAACAATTATTTTTTCTTAAATAAGCAATTTAAAAAACACAACCATGTACCGCCCCACCTCGAAAATTGGCCCGGCACCCGGGTCGGCTGTTGGGCCGCCAAAGTGGGGCGAGGGGCCAAGTGCCAGCTCCCCTACCCCACCAGGATGGCCCAATGGTCGCCCACCCCAACCCACCACAATTTCATAATGGCCTGCCACCCAGGCTGATCGTTGGGCCACTGGGGTGGGGCGAGTGGGCTGGCGTCAACGCCCCCAGGGTGGGGTGATGGGACAATTCCGTTGGGCTGCAAGGGTGGGGCGGGGGACTGGCAACTATCCCTTGCCCCACCCCGGCTACCCAAAGGCCTACAGGGGTGGGGTGAGGGGACAAGCACTAGCCCCCCTACCCCACCCTGACGGCCCAATGGCCAGCTCAGGTGGCAGGTCATTCGGCTACCAGTGTGGGGCGAGGGGGCTGGCGCTAGCCCCCGTGCCGCATCCTGGCAGCCCAATGGCCCATTACCCTCATCGACCATTGGGTTGCCGAGGTGGGGCAGGAGGCTGGGCAGCCAGCCTCCCTGTCCCTCCCTGACAGGCTCGTTGGGTCACCAGGAGCATGATCGAGCCCACCACGTCCACTGCAGATGTAATGGTAAATATGTATCATTTAAATTTTTAATTTCTAAAAAGAAAAATCATTAAACTTATTTAATTTTAAAACTTGCACACACAAAAAAAAAAACTAACATTTCAAATGTGATAATGCTTCGTTGAATATGTTGTTGATAGCAATGTAGCTGCTCAGAATAATGGAGTGTCATGATAACCACTTAGTCATAATCCTATGGACTATGAGAGCAACATTGATTAAGAGCATACTCAAGATAAGGATGGGGATTTGTAATACATGTGCTTCTCTTAAATAAAAAAGGGATAAATGTGAGGGGTCAGAAAGAGGTAAGCATTCATAACTTTAACTTTTAAAATTATATAGTCATCAACTAAGAAAATGTATTTTTTAATGACTTTACTTTATGTTGTGTAGATTCCATTGTCAAAAAACTTCAAGAGCATCACAAACAACAAACAAGTGAAGATAAAAAGTTGTACAAGCATCGAAATAAGTGTTATGATAATCCAAATAAATATTTGGGTTTGATAATTGATGGTATGGACCAGGAGAAAACACTTATACCACATTTTGTTCGCACACCCAAAATTTTACAGGAGGAAATTTTTATTCAGTATCACTTGGTCGGTTGTATGGTATTCAATGGGAAAATGTTGGCAAGGGTGTACTTCACAGCTCCAAATATTCATAATGATGCAAATCTGACAAAAACCATAATTCATGATGTGCTTTCTCATTGGACAACACTTGCTATGAAAACAAAAATTAGATTTTTTTTTAATATCTAAACATGCTTGTTGAATTGAGAATTTTTTAGAAGGTAAAGGTTGGTTTCCTTCTTGTTGGGCACACTCATGACCATATTGATCATATTTTCAGTCGTTTTTCAGTCACATTGAGGAGGAAGGAAGTTGGGAGCTTGCCATCATTAATTGAATGTATTAAGAATTCACACATGTCGTAGCCTACTTTTGATGTGTTGGAAGAAACTGTTGAGATGCAAAGGTTTATTATGGGATCACATGGTGAGGAGAAATACATTGAACAGCTTAATGACATTAGCTTCCAACATCGATTTCATATCAAAAAAATGATGGGAAAACACTAATATGGGGCAAGAAGTATTCAACTATTGCATAATGAGCACCGTCATTAGGTTTGGAATTTTTGAAATTCATTTCAGATCATCCAATATTTACATTAAATATATTGTTATTACAATAAGTTGCTGAAGTTCATAATGCATGCAGACAAAAGAGAGATATAAATTATTATAATTTCCCAGAAGAAATAAAACAATGTATTAGATATACATGTGAGTACTTTGATTTTGTTGATTCAATTTGGTGGGAGTCCTTCTTCAATAATCAAAATGATATCATTTCAAGAACAACAAATGAATATATACCTTTGAAAAATCCATTTATTTGGCAACAAAATGTGTCAAATGAACATGAGGAAAGAAGCATTGTTGAACAACAACAATCTCAAGGTATTATTAATTCTTCATAAGCAGAGGAAAGAGAGATGTATATTGCTACACCATGTAGATCAAAATATTTCTCCATCTGTAGTATCCAATTTTCCGAATCCTTGCCATCAAACTTTCTCATCTTGCTTTTTCTTGATTTTAGGAGCTTGATCTTGAAACGACTGTAACTCTGTACTTTTATATCGTTAAGTTTTGAAATTGCAACCTATAGTAGCCCTCTATGTCCTCTTTCCAATGCCACTAGTCTGATCGAATTTAGATTCTCCAAAAAAGAGTTATGTATAATCTCCCAGGGTGACCTAATTATATACCTTTTCAGAAGAGAGAACTTGTATGAAGTTCCACGTGTCACTGTTTTGACCTTAGGATCTGAAAAATATACACAGGAAACTATAGTTCATCCTCTTTCTATAGCTTCTTACGAAATTCCAATCTGATCCTCAAAACAAAAGTTATGACTATTTTCCCAGGGTCACATATTTGAAATTTAATTCAGGAGTCTACAAAAACACCAAATTCCTCAGATCATATCTCTGCAAATATAGTGCAAAAAGCTCTGTAATTTAGACCTCAGATTCAGTGCAATTTTGTCTCAAATGGGTTTTTTTTTTCTTCTGAAACATTGCAAAAAAAAGGGTATAGTGAAAATGCCACGATGATCTATTTGGAACAGTGAAACCCTAGAATCTAAAGCTCTAATATCAAATGTTATGAAACCAGCTCACAAAATGATAGAAAAGACAGATAAATGCCTTAGAAATAAGCCTCTTCGAGGGGGAAACCTCCTTTACATTACACAAATGAATAACTCTTGGATGATAGAAATGACAAGACCTCCTTTCTATATGTAAGAGCCTAAGGGGTCATAATATAATCAGAGCCGACATAACAATAAAAATGTAAGGGCACGATAATAGCAATAGTGGGCTTCTATGGGGCACAATAATAACAATATGGGGATTAAATGGTTACATCAATATAATAAGGGGGTTGTACTAATAAAAATAAGGGGTTACACTAGTAGTATAGGGGCCTAACAGAATATCGAACAGTTGTTATGGGTACCGCTTGCATTTCCTTGAGCTTTGTAGATATGCCTTCCCTTTGTGTCTAAGCTAGGTCATGCTGGTCAGCAAAAACCTAATTAGAAATTCATGCATGCCAGTAGTTGATGATATTGAAAATAATGAGGCAGATGGCTTATTGTACTCAAAATTTTAAAATAAATTTTTGGTGTTGATCCACTACTAGTGGCCCTAGAGAGTACCCCGGTGGAGTCACTCCAAGAAATCAAAAACCTTTCTCGGCTACCAGTGAGCTTGGTCAATACCTCGGTGGAGATGTTGCATTACCTCTATGTGCAAGAAGCATTTCTCGATCCTTTACCCTTCATTTAAATTCATTTTCATTTATGTTTGCATTTGCACTTATTGCTAGGTGTTCACTGTGCTAGGAAGGATGAGGGGTCCCACTTATTTTATGAGTAAGAGAGGTTGTTTATTATATTTTAGAAACAAAGAGTTATCCCGATTTAGGTTTGCCTTCATGTCAAGTTTCCACACATCATATCTAGTTAAAAGGTGAACAAAGAAAACAAGTCATTGAAATAGTTGATACCATGCTAAGCACAATGTTTAGCTTATGGGTGCAGGTCATTCAAATTGATTAGTGTTCCCGATGAGAAATATGTTCTTGTCTTCCTTATCAATAAATTAGACTAATAGGAGAGATATCCAAGTGGCAAATTTTATGGCAGGTTCTAAGAGAAGCTACCCATTGGTGTAACGATCACAACTTCATGTAATCATTAGGGCTAGGGTTTTAATTCCAAGGATAGGTGACCATGGAAACTCTCTTAGGGTTTCAACATGTGGAAAAGGGTCAAAGCAATCACATTAAGTTTTGAGCATAAACAAATGGTGTGAGAAATCTTTTCACAGTACCAAAGCTTTCAAAGATTTATGCTCATGACAACTCATGCAGTTGGCATGCAACATAGAGGGTATTTCCAAGCTTGGTCAAAGGTGAGTGTATGCCAAGCAACAAGAAATATGTGATGCACTAGACATGGCTTATGATTCAATGTAATTCTATGTGAAAAAGAAATCAACTAATTCCAATTAAAATACCAATGCAATTCATATGCAGAGATTTCGTAAATGCCATGCAACAATGAGAAAATGCAAGGACATGGGTGCAAAATAAAAATACAGAAAACTAAAATATCTACAGTAAGGAAAACAAAACATATAAAATTTAAACCATAAAGAAAATTATAATCAGGAAAATAATAAGTAAAAATAAAATCTAACTATTCTAAACCTTAAACCCTAATTTAACAAGAGAGGAGGTCAGGTCATGTGAAATCAAACTTCCATTGTAGCCACTACAATAGTTCTTGACCTAAAAAAACAAAGATGACAACTATAATTTATGAAAAAATTTGTGCAAATGCTCAAATGTTTACCTATGAAGCATGCACAACAACATCAACAACAACAAGAGGTGTGAATGAACATGTTTTCGGTATAATGACAATCGTTGAAGACACCATTTTGATCAGGTTGGGTATCTAGCACATAATTCTCCTCTTGGATTGAGAGTGAAGAGGAATCAATGACAGAACCATCTTGAGTTGGACGAGATGTGAGTCCTTCTTATTTATTTAGTAAGGATTGTGGGTGAAAGAGATTGGGAAGAAGAGATTCAACATTGTCATACTATGATCATGAAACAATGCACTGATGTACATGATTTCCATCAACATGGGTAAGATAAAGAGGTGAGTGATTTGTAGAAACATATGTTGTAGTAAATGCATGAAATAAATCAGGGCACCCTGGATGAAAAGGGTCATATGAAGGTGTTCCAATCAGGTCAGGGCTCACATCCTAGACATTAGTGTTAGCTATAGGGGGAACGGGATTTGCATGCATGTCATGGTCTTGGGTTTTGATAGGAAAACCAACTTTATTTGTGATAGGACACATGAATGAGATGTAGGAATATATTGAGACATGTGTTCAAAGGACTCGATCTTTGTTCCATCAGCAAGAAGAGATGTTATATCAACATAATTTTCAGATTCAAGATCAAAAGCATGCACACTAGGTTTTGATTCAAGACCATTCAATTCGTTCCCTGGAAAGAACTTTTCATCATATGACAGATTCACAACCAAAACATTATTATGTAATAAATTAGGAGGATGATGAGAAATCCTAGAAGATGTAATGTCCTCCTCGGAGGCTTGAGGTTGTTCTAGTTTCATAGTGATAGGAAAAACAATATTAGGGGTAAAATATGGAAAATTTGTAATCTCCAATTCGTCATGATACTCATGAGAACCATGATTGTTTTTGAATTGAGGATGTTGTAGAGAAACGAAAACTAATCGTGGAAGATTTTCACTTAGAAACACCCAATCAACATCTCTTCCAGGAAATTCAAAACAAAGATGAACATATCTAACAAAAAAATCCTCTAAAGACTCTTCAAGTTTCACTCTAAGCTCATTTATCCTTTTAAACAAATCTTGAAAATTGTACCTATGAAATGCTTGTCAGAGATTACTGATGAGTTTCTCTTATGAATGGATGGATGATGTTGGCATTGTGTGGCACCATTTCTTGACATGACCTTCAAGCGTGAGGGAAAAGAGCACACAAGCGAACTCTTCATTGTAGATCTCATAACATTCACAAAACTTAATTAATTCCGAAAGGTTCTCAATTAAGGAAGTTCCATCCTTACCATCAAAGTTTAACAGAGGCAATTAATAGAGTTTCTCCTCAGGCATTGAGAATTGAAATGTAGACAAGTCAGATAAAAACTCTGGGATCACGATTCGAGACAGATCCATTTACAAATATGAGACTAAAGTATAGGCTCTAAGGGCTTAGCTTGTCATCTGGCCCTCCTTCTAGCACCAACTTTTTGATGGGCCAAAATGTACTACCAACAACTAAGGGGGTATCCCCAGTGTGAAGTCCCAATTAGAACTCATACTATTTAGAATAGAAGACCCATCTAGTATGTGGTCCTAGCTACCACCATCAATGTTTCCGCTCTTGGTTACCAAATGAGAAGGTGTCAGAGTGCAATGAAACAAAATAACCCCAAGATTTAGAAATTGCCAAAAGAGGTACAAACAAGTCTCAAAAACAATAAGAAAAGATATGGCATGAGAGGGATTAGTGAGCTAAAACCCATTCAAACATACAATAAACAAAACAATGCAAGAATTTAATTGTAAAGTAGTTCACAATAGGTTAATGACATGGCAAGGTACAAGTAAACACTGATTTGAAAGCACAACATACATGAAACCACTATGTGACAATCCATAACATATTGCATATATAAAACCGCACATACAAATATAGTGAAGTATAAGAAAACTAATACAACCACCATGAGAAAGCATGGGAATCAGTGCCAGAGATAAAAAAACATCTTCTTAATTTCGCTGCAACTTCAAATACATATCATACAATTGGTCAAAATCTGGTAGTGGACCATGGGCTGCTCATACGATTTCCCAATGTCAAAACCCTATCGCCACCACAAATCTAGTCTAACTCCTGCCAAGACCTAAGTGGCTCTACCTCTCAAGCATAAATTGGATATCTCTGGTCTTAGCTTTAACTCAAATGCCAAAGTTCCCCTTTACAACTGAGGCATGAGGGAACACATAAATAGGTAAGGTGATTGTTCACCTATCATGACCGCTAACCTTCCCTCGTGCCCTTTCAACTACCCTTCTGACTCTTGACCATCCCCAATTCCTTCTCAAGCCAAAATGATTGTTACATGACCACATCAGTCCTAATGTAGTTGGTGATATAATGGTGGGAAATATTTACATTACGATGATGGAGAGAGAAGGAAGGATGTAGAGGGTTATTGGAAATTGTAGAATACTTTTTGCACTATGTCACAATGATGTGAATGCTTGGTCTTGGAACCGGCATGTTCTCTTGCCACCATGATTCACTCACATTCATCAATCCTCTAGTGACATGCCTTGGAGTTTATTAAGGGGTTATTAGAGCTTGGAAGGGACCATCTAGCTTGCTATGAAAGGCTCATGATAAACCCTGAATCTTCTGCATAGATCAACATCTAGATACCTTCCTTCTCCCTTGGAACCAATGTAGCATTAGTTGTTGGGATTTGAAACGTTCACAGAAAAATGGTTTTTACAGTGGGTTCTCCGATTTCTAAGTTACAACATTCAAAATAGTCTTGATGATTGATCCCTGTTGGGATTTGAAACGTTTATGGAAAAATGGTTTTGATTGTGGGTTCTCCAATTTCTAAGTTATTGAATATTTTTTGTTGAACAAAATCATGCATTTTTGCAACATCAATCCCTTGAGTCATTTTAACAACCAATTTGGCTCAAGTGTCTATATAAATTGCAAGGATTTGACTTTGCCATTCTAATTCTAAACATGTAAACAATTATTAATTAAGTGTCAAGAAAATGCACTTTGATGAAATGTAGAAATAAATATCAAATTAATAATGAGGAAGAATTCCTAGCCTAAAAATTTCTTGCAACATCATGGTCACAAATTTGTGCGTTTATATGCTTGATGTATTGGAACCAATGTAGCATTAGTCATTGTTTTCCTTGAGTGGTTAGATTATTATTGTTATATCACATTTCACGCACCTTTTCATCCTCAACGCATATGCCTGGAATTGTTTCCTTGCGTTGTCTTTTAAACATTTACAAAGCTATTAAGTAAAAATCCTTTATGATTTCCATTGAATAACACAACCCTTTACAGCCTTTGAAACTTGCACTATGTGATGTTTAAATAGTATTTGTAGATGCACAACGTATTTATGAAACCTGGGATTAACTTGCTTGCCTCTTTAGACGTGACTCTACGACTTGCCTACCCTTGAAGAGGTAACAAAGTTTCACTTAGTGGAAGTTGCATGAGTTATTGGGCTTGATTTAGGTACATGTGCGAATTCCAAGTGTCTCTAGGTCCCATTGGTCACAAAGGTCACATGAATGGGTGAAGCTCTGCAATGGGACGACTTGAAGGTTGTGAAATTTCACTTATTTGGTTCATGAAATGGTAATTCTGGCCAACTCAATTTTAGCTGGAGAGTGTTATGGATTGGGTGTGACATCTGCAAACTCACCTAGCCACACTCCAGAACTCCGATGTAGACAAATTAATTTTATCAATGCAACATCGACTGTCCGGGGTCCCATCCTCCATGTATTTAAACATCGCATATGACCTTTAATACACATCGTATTATCAGGTCTCAGGCACCAATGTGCCCATGGAACAAAATAACCTTCAAAATTTTTTGTAGAGGTCGTTGAAGCTCAACTGACTGTAATGGTCCTTTGAAGGATCTCTATGTAACCTGCACACTGCTACTACAGTTACTATGCTCGCATTCTACACCTGTTATTTTCCTGACTGTATATATGTCACATTGGGAGCCTTTTCCTTTGGAAGTGCCTATTGGACATCAACACCAGAATTGAAATATGGAGAAAAGTAAGGAAATTCGTGATTTGGCTCGCAAGAACCAGAACTAAAGGAGTCATTGACCACAACCCGATCTTCCACTTGAGCTCCTGCTCTGGAATTACTTGATTGCAAGTGTTCAATATCAGAACTTTCGTTTTTTACCCTGTTAGAGCTTAGATTGGAAGATGGACTCAACCGTAAATGTAAATCACATTCATACTTTAGTTTTTTTTAGTAATCCATCTCTTCAGATAAATCTCGTATTATTTTCATTGAACTAATTAGAAAATATTTGGCAAGAAGCATTAATGTTATAATTACATTCAGTGGAAGAGCCCATTTCTATGATGTGTTTCCCATGAGAGAACCCTGTGCAGTAGTCACAAAGACACACCTTTGGAAAGGTCACACTCCTTGGAGGCTTATTGGAGGAGTTGAACTACAACCCAACATCTGTGAGTGGGAGTCTGATTTCCTGTTACCTCCATTAATTTAACACTGAGTCCAACACCCTGCCTTTAGTCAATGCTTACAAATGCCTCCTACATGCCAAAAAATTTGCAGATCATCGTTTATAAAAGATGCATAATAATAGTCTATGAAAAGGTGCAAGGTACCCTTTAGATCGGGGCTTTTTTTGATTTGGTTCTTCAACCCAACGTGAATCTTCATCATCATTGGCAGATAAAATGAGGGGAAATTTTCATTGCCTGCATATTTATTTCGTCTACAAAATCTCCACGGTTAATGAAAACCCATACGGACATCTTCACTTGAAACATCAAGCATGCGAATCATACCATCATGACCACCTACATTTTGGTCATTAACATTTAGATATGCATCCTTCTTGTTTAATTCCTTTGTTGAAAAACTGATCAGTATAGACCCTTGCACATCCTTGAGTTGGTGTTTCGCAATATCATAAGAGGCAATGCTGCCACCCCGTAATTTTAGTGGTCACAATTAGGGTTGACTATTTCAAATAGCTTCATATATATAGCATCAAGACCAACTTACGTGCATGTACGAGATATGCCAGTTGACTATGCATTGTTACAAAATAAAATATGTTTCCCAATTGGCCCTAATGCTTTTTTAAAAATGGTCATGCACTATCTCTCAGTGCCTTTACACACATTTGAGATTGCCTTCCAGTGTTTTGATTGCACCATAACTCTTCTCACCATCTATGTATATCCTTATATCACTTCAATGAGAGGCATCTTAACGTTTACCCATTAATGAGTGCTTTACTTACTCATACTAGTGTTTATATGGAGTGAAATACTATGGAGGATTTGTTTATATATATATGGCAGGCGGCATTACTCCCAATCTATATATATATATAGACCAAACAACGTCCCATCCTTAAATATGGTTATTGCACTCTACGCCAGTCTTTCATCAACTTGCCCCAATTGATATTCATCCAAGCCACCTCCCTTGATCTCCTAAAATAAAATATGAAATGAGATCAATTGGTTTACCAAAAGAATTTACACATGTATATAATTTTTATATGGAAGCATGGAACTCAAAGAAATAATATGAATGACTCACTAAAGTAACATGCATCACGTGTATTTGAAAATAAGGTGTTATATGTTACGTGGTCAAGAAACTCAAGCTTTAATTTGGAGATTAATCTAAACATGGATGCTTTAATGGGATCGGTAACTATAAGTGGTTTTTCTATTATTTGTTTCCCATGGTGTTGATGGAGTTATAGCACAAAATCTTAAAATAATTTGTGAGTATGCATTTTGTAAGGTGAGGGCTACTCCATGGTGAGGTTTAGTTCTTGGTCATAATGACATAAGGTTTTAAAGATGCATGAGAGGGGGGGAGCTTCATAAACCCTAGTGCGATTAAAATATGCTTTGGTAGAAATGCAAGATGTCTTTGTTCTATTACGATGCACATGTCCAAGAAACAAAGTCGGGATCTTATCAGACTTTGAGTGCATTACTAAAATAATGAGTCCCTTTCCACCCTGGTGTAGTTATAGAGTTGAGGCTCAATAATGCCAAGATGTCGTTATGACGCTCATTAAGTGCCAAAACATGTTTGTGGAAATGTAGATAGAGGATAAGATGATGTTATACAAGGTCATAGATTTATTTGATCATCTAGGGTTTCAGGTGCTCAAAATGGGGATAACAATACAAAAACCCAAATACATTTGGAAGGGACAAGGATGATGGTGGGACGGTGCCATCAACAAAATGTATTCTCATAAACCCTAGTGGATGAGGATTATTTCAAAGAAGTGTTGGACCTTCAGTCACATGCCCTTGGTGTTACAAACATTCTAATGGAAAGTAGTGATTCTCATAAACCCTAATACGCATGTTGAGGTGAAGGATCCACCAAGAATATAGGGAAAATGCTCTGAAGTTACTCTCGCCATGATGCCAATTAGAATGCACCCCTAGAAGGATGTGAAATAGGTAACAACATGGAGGGGATCACTCTTTTGACAATCTAGGGTTTCTCCCAAACACTAATATTGTCTGTTAGTGCTGAAATCCGCCTTAGGATGAAATAAGGCAAGACTCAAGGCCACATCAAACCACGCTAAGCCTCGTAGCTAGCCCTACAAGGACAAGAGAGGTCTCTCTCTGGGTCAAACTCGACAAAAAGTAATCAAGAAGGCTCGAGATGACCAAATTGATGACTGATTTTAGGCTAGGTATTAAGTACAAAGAGTTTAGGATTGATTTTTTATGATTTTGTTGAAATCAAGGGAAAGGCAAATTTAGTTGTGGGGATGAGGCACAGTTTTTGCAGAGGTCCACTTGGGGAAAGATAGGCAATTGTTTTGATGCCTTAAATTAGGTGAGATGGATAGATCAGACCGGTGAAAGCCTAAGTAGAGCAAGGGGTCTTAACTATTCTCCTTAAACTGAAGAAAACATAGAATATTAAACAAATTTAAAGGCAGAGCATAGCAATTTCATGGATTCTACCTTAACACTTCATTTGCTTAATAAGAAAAGATTCAATAGAGATAATGATTCACATACACAACTTACAAATACTGAGAGAAAAACACCATCAAGACATAAAGCCACATGGATCCCAAGTAGTGCTGCAAAACCCTGGTCTTCCTTTGCCAAAAATGTTGGTAAAATATGTACAATATAGTCTCAAACTATCCTAAGAGTCCAACCTCTGCTACTGAATGAAAAATTACATATATAGACCAAGCCAAACCATTCCCTAACCTCTAGGGGTCGAGCTCCTCCTTCTAGGAGTTGTTTCAACCAATTCTAAACTGAGCACTACAAACTAGGCAATCAAAACAACTTACCTCTATAAACTTGGAAACCAATTCATTCATTAATTTTTTGCCATTTTATGAATGAATCTTCTAGAATAGATAAAAAGAGCCATGTCAATCATGAAATTACATTAGCTACATCAAAGAGGGTGAAAAATCCCATGAAAAGTAAGGACTAGTCAAAAGTTGCGTTGTCCTGAGCTGAAAGTGCAAAACTAGCCAATTTCCCCAACGCATAGCGCGCCATTTCTCTACGCATAGCGCACATTTCAGGCCAAGTGTGGGGTACTTCTCGGCATCCAAATGAAGCACAAGTGGGCTTGTTGGAACGTTCGGGATGTCTATATTCTAGCCCAAGTGGAATTTTTTAATTTGGTGGCCATTTACCCCTCCAAAAATGCAATCTCCCAAGACTGCTTCCTGTGTGTCCAAAAAGTGGCAGAAGGTCATTTTTTGCTTGTTTTTTGACCTTTTGGGGGCTCATATCTCCATGAAACCTCTTGGCCATGCCTGAGCAAGTGTATTTTGTCATGAAAAATCCAAAAATGCAAAACTTTCCTGAAATGGACCTCCCCAACTTAAGGGTAGCGCGCGGCACGCTACGCGTTGAGCCAGAACCCCAACGCGTAGCGCACGTGAGCCCTACGCATAGCGCGACTTTCAGATGCCTTTTGGAGGCCTTCCCAGTGTCCCAATTGGGCACAGGATAGCTCGTTGGAAAGGCCTATGAGTCTACTTTCCAAAAAAACTAGAATTGTTCAATTTTGAATTTTCCCTACCAAAAATCATATCTCCTAAGACTTGTTAAAATGTGTCAAATGAGGCTACCTCAAGGCAAAGTGCTGTTGCAGTCAAGCTTTGAATGCCTTCCTAAACTCCAAATTGAGCTCATGATAGCTCATTGGAAATATAGTTGTGTCGAGTTATCATTTGACTCATCCAGAAAGTCATTTGGCCAACCAAGCTAGGAGAAAGCTTGATTTTCCCAAGGTCACTTCAGAGGTGCATTCCATTCTCCTGAGGCAACGATATTTTTGACATTTCTCTAAAACCATGAAACCTGTGTAAAAATTGAAGGAGGTTTTTATTCTTGGGCATGTTTTGGACAAAAACCTCTCTCAGGTTTCAAAAATTCATCTTTTATTGCTCTGAAACATCTTTTGAGGGAAACTTGTCCTGATGTGTGAAACAAGGAATTTTGTCGAAATGAAGTGAAATGAAGGGGATAAGGGGATTATAAATTCATGGAGAAATTTTGGGAAGTAGGGAGTGATATTAGGAAGCAGGGGAAAGTGGAATTGTAGAGATCAAGTGAGGGGAAGGGGTCCAAAAGGGCAAACCACATGCCCAACCTAGAAAATTGCCAAGTTGTAGCAAGAAACTAGGGTTTGTGCAAAAATGAGGAATTTGGGGGATCTTAGAGATGGGAAGTGTTTGATAAGGTACATGAAGGATAGGGGAAGGTGTATGAACATCTGGATACAAGCTTTGCCGATGATTTGACCATCCAAGGGAAATTGCCTTCAAAACCCTAGGAGAGGGAAATGAACCTTGCATAGGCGCAATTGAAGCATGAACAAGGTGTAAAATGACCTAACGGAACTTGACATGATAAGGAAAACCCTATGAATGATGATATACTTAGCTGAATGATGAAATTTGGACAACTTTAGAAGGAGTGAAAGCAAACCCTAGACCTAATGCCTAGTGACCAAATTTTGTTTGAAGAGTCTTTGAAATGACAAAATTTGACCTTGACACTCTAAGACCACTTTGTAAGAGCATATTTGATCACTAGAGGAAGGCTGGAAAGACTGACACTAATATTGGCTCAAATGGGGATGGTAGCTCCTTCGAGGTGCCAAGAACAACAGATCTTTGGGAGAGCAGACAGTGCCTTCGTCCATTGGGCAATGGAGTCAAAAACACAAACTAAAATGCATGACTGAAAACTGATGACTCGGATGACACAAATTGACTCTCACTCAACTAAAAACTGACTCAAGACTTAAACACAACCGACAAACTTGAAATGATGCTCAAAGCGGAGCTTATTCATCAAAACCTATTCTAACAATTTCATTCATCACTTGATCAAGTGAAACGAAACAACCAGTGCAACCAAGTAAGTATCCCGTTTGCTGTTCGAATTTTCCGCAAGTGCTCACTTATGGACAAGAAGAGAGAACTACTGAAAGGAAACTCCCATGACAACTTGGAAACAAATCCGTTGAATGATATGAATTCTCTATCCACCTCCAAAAACACTGCATAAGGATCTTGAAGTTCATGCACACTGGGACTTAGCTCATCCAATGGATTACTTCTTTTCTCCTCATACCATGAATGCAAACTTTGATCTGAGCCTTGTGACGAGACCTCTACTGAAAATGACAAAGAAACCAGCTGCCAGATCAAGTTTGTATCAATACACGTTTCAAGTTCACCTATAGTTAATGGAGAAAGACTTTGACTGCAAACCCCATCCGAAACATCAGCTATTGGATCATGAAAAACTTGAAAATATTGTTGTAATGTATACATTGAAAATGTATGACATCCTTCTAGTTGTTCATCTTTTTCTTGAGAGATTTTATGAAGATTCTGCCTTATAAACTGAAATGCTTCAAAACAAAAGGGTATAGAATCTTCCTGCATCATCAAATCATGTATTTCATCTTCCACAGCTTCATCTGTAATCTGCCCTTCAATTTCATTTGGTGGCTGCAAATCTGATGCTACAGGCTGCTCAAGAATTTTGTTATCTGTCTCATCCCCAACATTAACACTGAGAGATTGCTGATTTGTTATAGGTTGTTCATTTGAAGATTTACTATGCAATCTACCCTTCAAAAACTGAAATGATTCAAAACAGAATGGTACGGAGTCACCTTGAATCATTAAATCATGTGTGTCCACTTCCAAGTCTTCAGCTGCAACTTGACAATCAATGGCTTTCGGGGGTTGCAAATCTGAATATGAGAAGTCTTGAACAAAATTTTCATTGCTCTCAAGATGATTCAAATCAAGACTTGTTGACATTTGATTTCTGATTGCATGGTAGTTATCTTTGATGAACTGAAACTAATCAAAACAAAAAGGTAAAGATCCTTCACTTACTTCAAACTTTGATGCACTTTCCTCGTCACTGTCATAGCTGATATGTGATGGCTGAACATTGTATTCAAGCTGCCAAAAATGAACTTCTTCCTCCCACAAACTAGCTGTTTGTTCGTGTGAAATCACAGCTTCTTTTTGGAGAACATAATCATCATCATACTGATCAAACTGAGGCAAATCATCAGTATAAAACATATCATCAAGCATGCAGGTCATATCAACATTTCTTTCTTTGCCAAGGTGATCTACAAAACAATCATTATCAGATCTATGACAACTAGGATAAGAAACAAAATGTTTTGGAGCAGCAACTTGTTCTTCTTCAATCAGCGAGCCACGAGATAGAACACAATAATCATTCTTTGCGTTGATTTTGTCCATCATCTTTTCCACTGCACTTACCAAAATGTCAGCTTTCACCTCTAGAGATGTTGATTCGACCGAATCTATGTTTTTCATCTCTTCATCTTTCAACCTTGCCCGTCGGATCAGCAGATGCACCTCTACATTTGCTGCAATATTTTGCATCTCATGAAGCGTTGCAATATTTCTTTCTCTCAACTAAAGCTCCATTTCCGGATCAAAGGCACCCGGATAGTGTAAGAGAGCAGATCTAGGAGGAGGCCTTATATAAATTGGGATCGAATAATAAACTTGGTCAAATCTGGCTGAAAACTGTTGTACTGTCTCCCCTGGCAATCTTTTCAGCTGGTTATACTCTTCTATAATCAAGAAAAGGTTCTGCCTGATCATCCACCTGTCGAGAAAAACTTTGACAAACTGCCAGAAATCTGAAATGCTTGCATCAGGCAAGGTTTTGAACCAACTCTTGAATTTGGCTTGCAAAGAAAGAGCAAAAAGCCTTATACTAACATCTTCGCTATCAACTTCAAAAAGGTCTAGAAAAGACTCAAAATTATGCACATGTTGCTCGGCGTTGACATTCTTACATTCACAATCAAACCTCGGAAAGTATAGATCATAGTTTTTGGGGAAAGAATGGAGAACAAAAGGTAAAACAAGAGGTTTATACCGATCTAGAATTTTACAAGGTGTAGGGATATGTACAGCAGGTATAGAATCAATCTTGGTCAATTGAGATTCATCAATTTGAAGATGGTCATCACAAAATTTAGAAAAGGGATCTTGATCAAGCTCAAAGGTATGTAAATCTTTGGTATTCACAATCTTCAAATGGAAAGAATCAACTGCAGGTCAAGGATCTCTTCTCAAATACAGTATATTTTGCAAAGCCTTCTTGACATTCTTGGGAAAAGAGAAGAAATAATTTCTGACAAAGAACAAAATGTCTTGGATGAAATTCCAACTTGAATACCTAATCTTTCCATGTTGTCCTTTCATGTTTTTGCTGGTCGGGATCATCCTCTAGTGGAGTCTTTGGATTGGATCTTGAAAATGATTTAGAGTCGCCAGGTGAATGATTTTAGCCTTTCAAATGTCTGATCCGTGTCCACCATCAACCATCAGATCTGAACTTGATACATGTACTGGGGTAATTAACAAGTTAAATGTCACATTTACAAGCTAGACCAGAGATTGACTGAAGCAGTGTTTATCTACTTCCGCTGATGCAAAGCAAAAATGTTTCGAAGGCTACTTGGCATAACTTCAGGCTCCGTCTGTAGCTTATAAAAAAAATGACATAAACAAGCAAACCATTTCTTCTCCCTAGTATGGTCGCCACTATGTTAGCGCTCAAATCCGCCTTAGGCTGAAATAAGGCAAGACTCAAGGCCACATCAAACCACGCTAAGCCTCGTAGCTAGCCCTACGAGGACAGGAGAGCGCTCTCTCCGGGTCAAACTCGGAAAAAAGTAATCAAGAAGGCTTGAGATGACCGAATTGATGACTGATTTTAGGCTACGTATTTAGTACAAAGAGTTTAGGATTGATTTTTTATGATTTTGTTGAAATCAAGGGAAAGGAAAATTTGGGTGTGGGGATGAGGCACAGTTTTTGCAGAGGTCCACTTGGGGCAAGATAGGCAATTGTTTTGATGCCTTAAAGCAGGTGAGATGGATAGATCAGAAT
Organism: Pinus taeda; assembly: GCA_000404065.3. NCBI lineage: Eukaryota > Viridiplantae > Streptophyta > Pinopsida > Pinales > Pinaceae > Pinus > Pinus taeda. The sequence goes on along the minus strand of APFE031586256.1, from coordinate 72,686 downwards.
GGTGAGAGGCTAAGGAGAGCAAGGGGTCTCAAATATTCTCCTTAAACTGAAGAAAACATAGAATATTAAACAAATTTAAAGGCAGAGCATAGCAATTTCATGGATTCTAACTTAACACTTCATTTACTTAATAAGAGAAGATTCAATAGAGATAATGATTCACATACACAACTTACAAATACTGAGAGAAAAACACCATCAAGACATAAAGCCACATGGATCCCAAGTAGTGCTGCAAAACCCTAGTCTTCCTTTGCCAAAAATGCTAGTAAAATATGTACAATATAATCTCAAACTATCCCAAGAGTCCAACCTCTGCTATTGAATGAAAAATTACATATATAGACCAAGCCAAACCATTACCTAACCTCTAGGGGTCGAGATCCTTCTTCTAGGAGTTGTTTCAACCAATTCTAAACTAAGCACTACAAACTAGGCAATCAAAACAACTTGCCTCTATAAACTTGGAAACCAATTCATTCATTAATGTTTTGCCATTTTATGAATGAATCTTCTAGAATAGATAAAAAGAGCCATGTAAATCATGAAATTACATTAGTTATATCAAGGAGGGTGAAAAATCCCATGAAAATTCAAGACTGGTCAAAAGCTGCGTTGTCCTGAGCTGAAAGTGCAAAACTGGCCAATTTCCCCAATGCGTAGCGCGCCATTTCTCTAAGCGTAGTGCACCTTTCAGGCCAATTCTGAGGTACTTCCCGGCATCCAAATGAGGCACAAGTGGGCTTGTTGGAAAGGTCTAGATGTCTACCTTCCAGCCCAAGTCGAATTTTGCAATGTGGTGGCCATTTTCACTCCATAATTGCAATCTCCCAAAACTGCTTCCTCTGTGTCCAAAAAGTGGCAGAAGGTCATCTTTTGCTTGTTTTTTGACCTTTTGGGGGCTCAAATCTCCATGAAACTTCTTGGCCATGGCTGAGAAAGTGTATTTTGTCATGAAAAATCCAAAAATGCAAACCTTTCCTGAAATGGACCTCCCCAACTTAAGGGTAGCGCGCGGCGCGCTACGCGTTGAGCCAGAACCCCAACGCGTACCGCGCCTGAGCCCTACGCGTAGCGCGACTTGCAGATCCCTTTTGGAGGCCTTCCCGGTGTCCAAAGTGGGCCCAGGATAGCTCGTTGGAAAGGTCTCTAAGTCTAATTTCCAACACAACTAGAAGTTTTCAATTTGGAGTTTATTTGCCCTATCAAAAATCAAATCTCCCAAGACTGGGAAAAATGTGCCAAATGAGGCTGCCTCAAGGAAGAGTGTTGTTGCAGTCACGTTTTGAATGCCTTCCTAAACTTAAAATTGAGCTCATTATAGCTCATTGGAAATCGCTTTGTGTCGAGTTATCATTTGACTCATCAAGAAAGTCATTTGGCCAACCAAGCTAGGAGAAAACTTGATGTTCCCAAGGTCACTTCAGAGGTGCATTCAATTCTCCTAAGGCAACGATATTTTTGACATTTCCCTAAAACCATGACACCTGTGTAAAACGTGAAGGACATTTTTATTCTTGGGCATGTTGTGGAAAAAAATCTCTCTCAGTTTTCCAAAATTCATCTTTGATTGCTTTGAAACATCTTTTGAGTGAAACTTGTCCTGATGTATGAAACAAGGAATTTTATCGAAATGAAGTGAAATGAAGGGGATAAGTGGCTTCTAAATTCATGGAGAAATTTTGGGAAGTAGGGACGGATGTTAGGAAGTAGGGGAAACTGGAATCGCAGAGATCGAGTGAGGGGAAGGGGTCCAAAAGGGAAAAACACAGGCTCATCCTAGAAAATTACGAGGTTGTAGCAAGAAACTAGGGTTTGTGCAAAAATGAGGAATTTGGGGGATCTCAAAGATGGGAAATATTTGATAAGGTACATGAAGGATAAGGGAAGGTGTATGAACATCTGGATGCAATTTTTTCCGATGATTTGACCATCCAAGAGAAATTGCCTTCAAAACCCTAGGAGAGGGGAATGAACCTTGCATAGGCGGAACTGAAGCATGAACAAGGTGTAAAATGACCTAACGGAACTTGACATGATAAGGAAAACCCTATGAATGATGATAGACTCAGCTGAATGATGACATTTGGACAACTTTAGAAGGAGTGAAAGCAAACCCTAGACCTAATGCCTAGTGACCAAATTTTGCTTGAAGACTCTTTGAAATGACAAAATTTGACCTTGACACTCTGAGACCACTTTGTAAGAGCATATTTGATCACTGGAGGAAGGCTGGAAAGACTGACACTAAAATTGGCTCCAATGGGGATGGTAGCTCCTTGGAGGTGCCAAGAATGACAGATCTTTGGGAGAGCAGACAGTGCTTTCGTCCATTGGGCAATGGAGTCAAAAACACAAACTAAAATGCATGACTGAAAAGTGATGACTCGGATGACACAAATTGACTCTCACTCAACTAAAAATTGACTCAAGACTTAAACACAACTGACAAACTTGAAATGATGCTCAAAGTGGAGCTTATTCATCAAAACCTATTCTAACAATTTCATTCATCACCTCATCAAGTGAAATGAAACAACCAATGCAACCAAGTAAGTATCCCGTTTGCTGTTCGAATTTTCCGCAAGTGCTCACTTATGGAAAACAAGAGAGAACTACTGAAAGGAAACTCCCATGACAACTTGGAAACAGGTCCGTTGAATGATATGAATTCTCTATCCGCCTCCAAAAACACTGCATAAGGATCTTGAAGTTCATGCACATTGGGACTTAGATCATCCAATGGATTACTTCTTTTCTCCTCATACCATGAATGCAAACTTTAATCTAAGCCTTGTGACAAGACCTCTGCTGAAAATGACAAAGAAACCAGCTCCCAGATCAAGTTTGTATCAATACACGTTTCAAGCTCACCTATAGTTAATGGAGAAAGACTTTGACTGCAAACCTCATCCAAAACATCAGCTATTGGATCATGAAAAAATTGAAAAGATTGTTGTAATGTATCCATTGAAAATGTATGACATCCTTCTAGTTGTTCATCTTTTTCTTGAGAGATTTTATGAAGATTCTGCCTTATAAACTGAAATGTTTCGAAACAAAAGGGTATAGAATCTTCCTGAATAATCAAATCATGTATTTCATCTTCCACAGCTTCATCTGTAATCTACTCTTCAATTTCATTTGGTGGCTGCAAATCTGATGCTACAGGATGCTCAAGAATTTTGTTATCTGTCTCATCCCCAACATTAACACTGAGAGATTGCTGATTTGTTATAGGTTGTTCATTTGAAAATTTACTATGCAATCTACCCTTCAAAAACTAAAATGATTCAAAACAGAATGGTACGGAGTCACCTTGAATCATTAAATCATGTGTGTCCACTTCCAAGTCTTCAGCTGCAACTTGACAATGAATGGCTTTCAGGGGTTGCAAATCTGAATATGAGAAGTCTTGAACAAAATTTTCATTGCTCTCAAGATGATTCAAATCAAGACTTGTTGACATTTGATTTCTGATTACATGGTAGTTATCTCTGATGAATTGAAATGAATCAAAACAAAAAGGCAAAGATCCTCCACTTACTTCAAACTTTGATGCACTTTCCTCGTCACTGTCATAGCTGATATGTGATGGCTGAACATTGTATTCAAGCTGCTGAAAATGAACTTCTTCCTCCCACAAACTAGCTGCTTGTTCTTCTGCAATAGAAACTTCTGTTTGGAGAACATAATCATCATCATACTGATCAAAATGAGGCAAATCATCGGTATAAAACATATCATCAAGCATGCAGGTCATATCAACAATTTTTTCTTCGCCAAGGTGATCTACAAAACAATCATTATCAGATCTATGACAACTAGGATGAGAAACAAAATGTTTTGGAGCAGTAACTTGTTCTTCTTCAATCAACGAGCCATGAGCTAGAACATAATCATCATTCCTTGTGTTGATCTTGTCCATCATCTTCTCCACTGCACTTACCAAAATGTCAAGTTTCACCTCTAGAGATGTTGATTCGACTGGATCTATGTTTTTCATCTCTTCTTCTTTCAATCTTGCCCGTCGGATCAGCAGATGCGCCTCTACATTTACTGCACTGTTTTGCATCTCATGAAGCGTTGCAATATCCCTTTCTCTCAGCTGAAACTCCATCTCCGGATCAAAGGCACCCGGATAGTGAAAGAGAGCAGATCTAGGAGTAGGCCTTATTTCAACTGGCATTGAATAATAAACTTGGTTAAATCTGGCTGAAAACTGTTGTACTGTCTCCCCTGGCAATCTTTTCAGCTGGTTGTACTCTTCTACAATCAAGAAAAGGTTCTGCCCGATCATCCACCTATCGAGAAAAACTTTGACAAACTGCTGGAAATCTGCAATGCTTGCATCAGGCAGGGCTTTGAACCAACTCTTCACTTTGGCTTGCAAAGAAAGAGCAAAAATCCTTATACTGACATCTTCTGCATCAACTTCAAAAAGGTCTAGAAAATTCTCAACATTCTGCACATGTTGCTCAGCATTGACATTCTTACTTTCACCATCAAACCTCGGCAAGTATAGATCATAGTTTTTGGGGAAAGCATGGAGAACTGAAGGTAAAACAATAGGTTTATACTGATCTGGAATTTTACAAGGTGTAGGTGTATGTACAGCAGGTATAGAATCAATCTTGGTCTCTTGAGGCTCATCAATTTGAAGATGGTCATCACAAAATTTAGAAGAAAGGTCTTGATCATGCTCAAAGGTATACAAATCTTTGGTATTCACAATCTTCAAAGGGAAAAAATCAACTGCAGGCCGAGGATCTCTTCTCAAATACAGTATACTTTGCAAAGCCTTCTTGACATTCTTGGGAAAAGAGAAGAAATAATTTATGACAAAGAACAAAATGTCTTGGATGAAATTCCAACTTGAATACCTGATCTGTCCATGTTGTCCTTTCATTTTTTTGCTGGTCGGGATCATCCTCCAGTGGAGTCTTTGGATCTGATCTCGAAACTGATTTAGAGTCGCCAGGTGAATGATTTCAACCTGTCAAGTGTCTGATCGGTGTCCACCATCAACCATCAGATCTAAACTTGATACATGTACTAGGGTAATTAACAAGTTAAATGTCATGTTTACAAGCTAGACCAGAGATTGACTGAAGCAGCGTTTATCTACTTTCGCTAATGCAAAGAAAAAGCGTTTCGAAGGCTACCTGGCATAACTTCAGGCTCTGTCTGTAGCTTATAAAACAAATGACATAAACAAGAAAACCATTTGTTCTTCCCCAGTATGGTCGCCAATATGTTAGCGCTTGAAATTTCACCTCAGGCTGAAAAAGGCAAACCTCAAGGCAACATCAAGCCATTTAGCCTCGTAGCTAGCCCTACGGAGCAGGAGAAGGCTCTCTCCAGTCAATCTCAGTAAAATCTTCAATGGATGAGATGACCAATAGGGTAACACTGATTTTAGGCTAGTAAACTGATCAAAAGGGTTGATTTGGGGTTTTTAGGGTTTTTGGTGGCAAATTGAGGGGATGGAAATTTTGGGTGCGGGGATTGAACACAGTTTCTGCAAGGGGTTCTTTGGGGCGAGGTAGGAGACAGTATTGATGCCTTTGATTGAGGTGGATGATTAGGAATGACAGGTGAGGAGTTAAGGAGAGCAAACAATAACTTTGAATTCTCCTTAAACAATATAAAACATTGAAATTAAACAAACTTAAAAGCAGAGCATGACAGTCATGAATTCTTACTTTAACACTTCGTTTGCTTAATGTGCAGAAGGAAAAGAAAGGAAATGATTCACATAACACACTTACAGGTACATAGAGAAACACACCATCAATACATGTAACCACAAGAATCCCAAAAAGGACTGCAAAACCCTGGTCTTCCTTAGCCAAAATTGCAGAGATACAGTGAAATAATACAATGATAGCTTCTCCCTCAAGAGTCCAACCTTCCAACCTCTCAAAATGACTAAGAAAATACATAATATAGGCAAGATAACACCTTTCCTTGCCTCTAGGGGTCGAGCTCATCCTTCTAGGAGCTGTTTCAACCAATTTTAAACTTAGCACTACAAACTAGGCAGTCATAACAACTTGCCTCTATAAGTTATGAAACCAATTCATTCATTTAATTTTCACCTTTTTCATGAATGAATCTTCTAGAAGAGGTACATAAGAGTAAAAGTATCAAAAAAGTACCATAATTACATCAAAGAGAATCATCATTCACCTCAAAAAGTCAAACTGAGTCAAATCTGCGTTTTTTGGGCTGTACAGTGCATTTCTGGGCAATTCTGCCTGACATGTCGCGCCCCCTGCCTGACGTGTCGCGCCCCTTTGGAGCCATTTTTGGGGCACTTGAAGGTGGCCAATTGGGCAAGAGTAGGCTTGTTGGAAAGGTCTGTGAGTCTACTTTCCAACCCAACTGGAATTTTTGGATTTGGAGTTCATTTGCCCTGTCAAAAATCAATTCTCCCAAGACAGCTTTCTGCATTTTTGGGCAATTCTGCCTGACATGTCGCGCCCCTTGCCTGACATGTCGCGCTTTTTCAGGAGGCTTTTGAAGACCTTCTCGGTGTCGGAATCAGGCGCAGAATAGCTCGTTGGAAAGGTCTTTGAGTCTACTTTCCAACCCAACTGGAATTTTTCAATTTGGAGTTGATTTGACCTGTCAAAAATCAAATCTCCCAAGAATGGTCAAAAAGTGCCAAATGAGGTTGCCTCAAGGAAGAGTGCTGTTGCAGTCAACTTTTGAATGCCTTCCTCAACCCCAAATTTAGCTCATGATAGCTCATTGGAAAGCTCTTTGTGTCTAGTTATCAGTTTACCCATCAAACAAATCATTTGGCCAACCAAGCTAGGAGAAAACTTGATTTTCCCAAGGTCACTTTAGAGGTGTCTTTGATTCTCGGCAACTGTATTCTTGACATTTCTCTCAAACCATGACACCTGTACAAAAAGTGAAGGAGGTTTTTCTTCTTTGGCATGTTGTGGACAAAAACCTCTCTAAGTTTCCCAAAATTCATCTTTGATTTCTCTGGAACATTGTTTGAGTGCGACTTGTCCCGATGTGTGAAACAAGGGATTTCGTCAAAATGGAGCGAAATGAAGGGGATAGGGAGCTTCTAAATTTTTGGGGAAATTTTGGGGAGTAGGGAGGGATGTTAGGGAGTAGGGGAAAGTGGAATCTCAGAGGTTGAGTGAGGGGAAAGGGTCCAAAAGGGCAAAACACAGGCCAAACCTAGAAAATTGCCAAGTTGTAGCAAGAAACTAGGGTTTGTGCAAAAATGAGGATTTTGGGGGATCTGAGTATTGGGAAGTGCTTGATAAGGTACATTAAGGATAGGGGAAGGTGTATGAACATCAGGATACAAGTTTTTCCAATGATTTGACCGTCCAAGAGAAATTGCCTTCAAAACCCTAGGAGAGGGAAATGAACTTGCCAAGGCACAACTGAAGCATGAACAAGATGTAAAATGACTCATTAGACATTGACATGATAATGACAACCCTATGAATGATGATAGAATCAGCTGAATAGTGACATAGATTGGCATTTGGGCAACTTTAGAAGGAGTTAAAGCAAACCCTAGACCTAATGCATAGTGACCAAATTTTGCTTGAAAACTTTTTGAAATGACAAAATTTGACCTTAACACTCTGAAACCACTTTGTAAGAGCATATTTGATCACTGGAGGAAGGCTGGAAAGACTGACACTAACAAATTCTTCATCGGTGTCAATTTATTTTGATATCCTGGGTATCCTGAATACATTTTTGCATGGAACTCTCACAAGATAGTCTTCTTGAGATCACTGTCATTCAACACATAGATCTTGTCTCTAAATTTGGCCAAACCATCCATTGTGAGACAATAGCCATATCCTGATCACTTGTATCCAATTGTAACATGTGCCTAAGCTCCATGTACTTGTCATCCTGTTTTCCTTGTTGTAAAATCCAATATTTTAAATCTGTCCCATATAAGCTCATAGCTGCTATATGATTCACTTGCGCTCTCTTGCTAAGAAAATATACAACCTTGTTTTCCTTTCCCTTAATGTACCATATCTTAAAATCAAACTCTCTATTCATCGCCAACCATCTAGATTTCCTGGCATTTAGATTTGGTTGGTCAAATAAATACCTCAATCCATTGTGATCGCTCATAAATACAAACCTCCTGCCAAGAAGATAGTGCCTCCAACATCTTCAATGCATGGATGATCGCTGCCAACTCAAGATCATGTGTTGGATAATTCTGCTCATGCTCATTTAGCTTTTGTGACTCATAGCACACTACCTTCCCTTCCTGCATTAAGACTCCACCAAGTTCTCTCTTGTAGGCATATGTACACACCATAAAATCCTTGTCTGGATCTAAATCTTTAGAACTAGAGAGTTTGTCAACAACTGTGTTAATTTCTCAAAACTTGCTACACATTCCTTAGTCCATTCAAACTTCTTACCTTTTATTTGCAATGATATAATAGGATATGCAAGGTATGATAAGTTCCTGATGAAACTCCTATAATAACCTACTAACCCCATGAATGACCTTACCTCATACACAACTCCTAGGTGTTGCCCATTCCATGCTAGCCCTTATCTTTTCCGGATCCACTGATATGACTTCCTTGGAGACAACATGTCCCAATTAATGCACCTTTGTCTAAAATAAACCACATTTTCTAAGCTTGGCATGCAACTGATTCTCCCTTAGCAATATCAACACTATTGCTAAGTGCTCGACATGCTCCTCCTCCTTCTTAGAATATATCAATACATCATTAATGAACACAATAACAAACTTGTCCAAATAATGACGCAACACACTATTCATCAAGCACATAAAAGTAGTTGGAGATTAGTAGCCCCAAGGGTTAGCTCAGTTGGTCAAAATCAGTGCCTCGCCATCGAGAGGTCACAGGGTCCATTCTCCCTGAAGCCCTTGGGGTTAGGCCTTGCTAGTGGGCCGTGGGGCTAGATTCCCTTCAGGGTCAATCAGCCCAAATTTTTTGGTGGACGTAGCGCCACCTGTTGACCATGGTGTCTGTGAACCACAACCAAAAAAAAAACAGAAAAAGTTGGAGCATTAGTCAAAGCGAAAGGAATGACAACAAAGTCACAATGTCCATACCTGGTCTAGAAATAATTCTTGTAGATGTCCTTTTCTTTAATGCATACTTGATGATATCTAGATCTCAAGTAAATCATCAAGAATTTTGTTTCTCCCTTCAACTCGTCGAACAAGTCATCAATCCTCGACAATGGATACCTGTTCTTGATGTTCACCTTGTTAAACTACCTATAATCAATACATAACCTGAGGGTACCATCCTTATTCTTCACAAACAACATTGGTGCACCCTAAGACGATACATGTGTCTTAATGTATACCTTGTCAAGCATTTCCTTCAACTGAAAATTCAACTCTACTAACTTTGGCATGCTCATCTTCTATGGTTCCTTTGATGCTAGTGCTACCCTAAATAGAAACTCAATAGAGAAGTCCATTTCTCTATGAGGCAGAGACTCTAAAATATCTGCTCGATACACATCCTGAAACTGTTGCAAGATCGAGTACCTCTTCATAACTTACGCATCCTCATAATCCTTACTTTTATCACTAGAAATATGCACTACAAATAACACACACCATTTTCTACGACTGTGCTTTGCATGCTTAGTTGTCACCATTCTAAATGATGTAGCTTTCTTCTTACCCTGCAATATTCTTTGTTATTAATTTCCATCCAAGCATTAAATATCTTTCTCATAGCAGTCCACCTTAGTCTCGTGAATATAAAACTAGTCCATACCCGAAATCATACTAATATGATCCCAAGGACAATACATTCAAATGTGCTGAGGTAGGCATACCATTCAAGTTGAATGAAAAATCTCCTACCCAATGATGAACTCTCTTCTTTGTACTTGTAGCCAATCGCACTAACCAAGATTCTGCATGCACTTCTTTATTCAAACTACATTTATCCACCAAGTGAGGACTACATAACTATAATTAGATCCAGGGTCAATCAAAATAGAAACAAATTGATCACAACTCTTACTTTCAACCTCGATAATATATGCCCGGTGATTCACCTTCCTATTATCCAGCACTGCATAAATACGTGGAATTCTTTGCCCAACATCCCCAACTGTTTGTGCATCCTGTGCACCGTAAATTTGAGGCCTACCACCCTAATTCTATGGAAAATCTCTCTTGAGATGCTCCTTACCACATGTCCAATAGTGCAACCATCCCTTACCATCACCTTTATTATGATATTCTCTAGGCTAAGGTCCATTAAACTTCTTTCAAGGTGCAATATTTTCTTTCTCACCTACATCCCGAGGTCTTGTTTGCTTCAACTACCATTTACTTTTAACCCTGTCTTTCCCTTGCCAACCTTGCTGAGTTTCTATCTTGCGCTTTGATTTCTCATAACAATGCTTCAATTTCTCAATGACTTCTTCAAGTGGCCAAGGATCATCGTACTCAATCCGATCTCTAAATTATAATGGAAATCCATTGACAAATATCTGAACTTTAATTTTTCATCCTTAAGATATTGTACATACCTCAACAACTCCAGGAACTTGGTCACATACTCCTCATCCATCATCGATCCCATATTTAGCTTATAGGATTCCTTGAATTTGATGTTGTAGTACCTCCCTGAAAAATATTTATTCCCGAAAAGTCTCTTAAATTCATTCCAACTCAACTCCTCCATCTTGATGTCTCTAACTTGCTTCGCATATTCCCACTAGATGTATGCTTTCCATTTGAGGCTAAAGATAGCTATTATGGTGTTCATGTTCTTTGTGTAATCATGAGACTCAAATAAATTCTTCATCCCAAGTAACCATGCCTCTGCATCTTCCAGTTTCTTCAAATCCCCATCAAAGGTAGGTGGCTTTGATTTCTTGAACTCATCTGGAAAATATCCCTTATCACTCCTCCTCTAAAGATGATAATGATGAACCAGGACTAGAATAGAAACTGTGTCCATCACCTATCCTATTTGGTGTATCTAAGAACTTGCCATCTCTAATCGTGTCATCTCTATTTGACCAGTATCCATCATGAGACCTACTACCATATGCCCCATTAGTCCTATCCTCCTTCTCATGACTGGTCCTAAGTGGTCTTGTCTTTGCAAATATGACAAAATCTGGAGAAAATTGCATTAAGCTCTGCTTGTTTCTCCTATGCCTAACTAATTCTATCATTGTTTGCTTTGTAACTTCTTATTTCAGCCTCCAAACTTCTCAATGTGTCTACTATGTTAGGAGAGTACCTATCACCATGCTGCTTATTTGATCTATAGGGAGAGTCTCTTGAAATGTAGTCTACCTTCTTGCTAGTCATATTTAATCTTCTTCCTGCAAGTATACCATGTCAGCTTAAACCAAAACATAACATAATAAACATACCTCAGTATAGTTCAGAGGAGGATATCTTGTCTGCAAGATCAACCAGATTAGTGCAATACATGTATAAACATAATTATATCAGTATATAAATATCATCTCAACCACCAACTAGTTACCATCCATAACTATACCAACCACATACCATGACCTCATGTACAAATACCATAACCATGTCAATGTATGCATAATTACGTATACACACTAACATGCATAACAAGCGCATAACTAAAACGCACTCACGACAAATACATCAAACAAAAACACCATCTACTTTCACATGGCAACACAACTGCAACCATGCCTAAAAATCAAGTACATAGACCACAAGAATAAATAACACATATTTAACTGACATGTATGCATGACCATCACATTCTGCCCATCCAATTCAAGTGGTGAACCATGGTTTGAAACCACTATGTAGCACCCTCCTCCCATATTTACCCAAGATAATTGGTCCACTGGGGTAAACATGTGATGAAGAGTTGCTATGATGTGATTCAACTCCCCATGTACAGTTAAGGAAGTGGAATTGACAAAAAAAAACCAATCTAACCTTTCTTAGGAGCTACAAAACCTTCAAGAGACAACCAACCCTTCCAGGTGTGTTGGCTTAGGGGTTCCTGACCCAAGTTTGGAGTTAGCTGCACCAATCAACAAAATCATACACTACTGGCCCTTTCAGCAATAACCTGCGTAGCATAGGTTGCAACCTCACTCGTAGCAGTGTGGGGGGATGCAAGAACCAAGTTTCTGCATCCAGAGACTAGTGTGATGTCTTCCAACGTCTTGGATCTGTCGTCACGCAGATCAATAAAATCTTAATGAAACTCTGTTTAAACAACTTTCAGACCTCCGTGAAGGTCTACGGTTAGTTCTAGCAGACCTTTAACAATCAATTTTCCTACTTATGTGTATCAGAGAGCAATCCTAAATTAGCATTCGCGCAGACTTACTTAAGGCATTAGTAAACATAAGAGGAATTACGAGAGACTTCGCAAAAGTATTTAAAAATGCATTGCATACATTATTGAGACTTATTCAAGAGAATCGCATAGCATTCAATCAATATTAATAAATCAAGTCTTTCTTCAATGGCATATAACATAAATAAACATGAACAAAAATACCTAATACTTTTCAAAAATTTGTCTTTATTGATCTCAATTCACAGGTTACAGACTCAAAACTACCCTATGCACACAGCTACAGGGGTCCGCGCACTCAAGTGCAAACTCTACCTAGGCCTCCACACATTCAACTACAAAGCCTTTCTTTCCCTATCTAAGCGTAGGAAGTAGAGCCTTCCTGCCTTAGACTCTTCAATTCCATTTCTTGCTTCTCTCTTCTTACTTACTTTTATTTTCGCTAAGACTCACTATTTATATACTTTTACATATAATGCCATGGTCCGCGAACCATGGGTGAATCTCAAAATCAACTTCAAAACTTTACATAAAACAATGGGCTAAGCCCCTTTGACTCCTATTCATCTACACGCTCCGCATCCACAAGTCGCGGAGACTTTACATCATTTACAAAATTGTATCAAAATTTAGGTTATCTTAACCCCAAACTAACCCAGGGGACCCCATCCCAATAGGCCCCCAACACAAAGATCATGACTTTCCCTCGAGTCACTCTATTGGCACTGCGATCTTACTGCGAATATCTCCCAGCTCCACCTAGATCATTGCAACTTCAGTAGTGCTCTGCGTCCCTGCCTGTCGAACCTCCTCGACCAATTTTTCATTGGCTTGTCCTTCTACTGCTAACCTCATCATTTTCTGTGCCTGCTGGAGTCCCTTAAGATTATCTTGAATGGAGGTCTTGATCTGATAAGGTTCCTCCAACCAAGGCTACATCTTGGCCTTTATCAAGGCTTATTTCTTCTGTGCTTCCTCTACCTGTGCCAATAGTTGATTTCCTTCTTGTAACTTGGAAAGGTGCTACACTGGTTCTAATGTGCGAGCAGTTTCCCTAACCTCATCATATTTGGGATGTATCTTCCTTGCCTATGTTTTCAATGCTTACAGGTTCAGATCCTCCTGCATATTGGTCAATAGCTCCATAGCATGATCAAACAATGTCGCACAGTCAATGACTATGGTATCCAAGGTAGCCATGCTTTCCATAATTGTGATTTCATGCTTCTCCCGGACCTCAGGCGGAATCGTGGGCTGCAACTTCAACTGCAGCTCTGTAATCTTCCTGTTGAATTCAAAAGTTACTTGTCCAACTTCAGCTTTGGCCTCATGCACACCAACGATTAATTTTTTGATTTTGGCTTTAGGCAATGCATCCTTTGGGATGTGAAGTTCAGGCACTGTCTTATAGGCCTCCAATACTGCTAACTCCATACTTGAACTACGTACATCCCAGTCATTCCGTTGTGCATTCCAGATCTTTGTTAGTGTGTTCTCCAAAATGTTGTTAAAGGCTTCAACAATTTCGTTCGCTTGTGGGTGATATGGTGTACTCTTTTGATGGTAGACTAGAAACTCCTCAGTCAATGTGCTGATCATTTCATTCAGAAAGTGTGTACCCCTGTCACTCATCAACACTTTTGGGCATCCAAATCTGGTTAAGACAAACTTGAACAGGAATTTTGCAGCCGTAGCCACTGTACAATCCTTAACCGTATTTTCTTCCACCCATCTAGTTAGATATTCCATCGTAGTGATAATATAGTGCGCACCCGTTTTCCTTCCAGGGGGCTAAATTGGCCCAACAAAATCAATCGCCCACTTCTCAGATGCCTGCGAGTACACCTGAGGATGTAGTGGTAAGTAATCCCTGCATGATGGTCTGCCAGTTCTTTGACATGCATCACAGGCCTTACAGTATGCCTTGGAATCCTTGTGCAATGTTGGCCACCATAGACCTGCATGCAACATCTTATGTGCAACCACCTTGCCTGCATAATGGCCTCCCACAACTTTGCCATGAGCTTCAATGAGAATGTTGTCCCACTCCAAGTCCAGCACATATCTTCACAATATTTCATATGCGCCCATTTTATACAAATGTCCCGCAATGACTGAAAATTGGCCGCACCTACTACTAATTCCTTCTTCTGTTGACTTGTATATCCTTCCGGTGTGATCCCTGTAGTTAAGAAGTGAATAATGTCTGCGAAGTGGTCATATGATATGTGCACCACAAAGAGTTGCAGATTTGGCAACCCTTCCTCCAAATTATTAGGTTCTTCTCCTGTTTCGATTCGCAACAGATGCTCAGGTTCAACATTTAACCTCCCCTTTAATGGAACCATTTGTTGGCTTAGAGGGTCATGAACAAGTTCGGAGTTAGCTGCACCAACCAACAAAACCCTACACTACTGGCCCTTTCGGCAACAACCCACGTAGCACATGTTGCAATCTCACCCAAGGCAGTATGGGGGGATGCAAGAACCAAGTTTCTACATCGAGAGACTAGTGTGATTTCTTTCAGCGCCTTAGATCTGCCATTGTGTAGATCAATGAAATCTTAATGCAACTATGTTTAAACAACCTTTAGACCTCTGCAAAGTTCTACGGTCAGTTCTAATGGATCTTTAATAGTCAATTTGCCTACTTACGCGTATCATAGAGAAATCCTAAATTATCATTCGCACAACTTAATTAAGGCATTAGTAAACATAAGAGGAATTATCAGAGACTTTGTGAAAGTATTTAAACATGCATTTCTTACATTATTGATACTTATTGAAGAGAATCACGTAGTAGTAAATCAATAGCCATAAATCAAGTCTTTCATCAATGGAATATAGCATAAATAAGCATGAGCAAAAATACCCAATACTTTTCAGAAAATTGTCTTTATTGATCTAAATTCATATGTTACAGACTCAAAACTACCCAGTGCACACAGTTGCGGGGGTCCGTGCACTCAGCTGCAAACTCTACCTAGGCCTCCGTGCACTCAATTGTGGACTCTACCTAGGCCTCTACACACTTAGTTGTGGAGCCTTTCTTTCCCTATCTAAGCGCAGGAAGAAGAGCCTTCCTGCCTTAGACTCTTCAATCGATCCAATTCCATTTCTTTCTTCTCTCTTGTTACTTACCTTTATTTTTGCTAAGACTCACTGTTTATAGACTTTTTCATACAATGCCATGGTTCGCGGACCATGGGTGAATCTCAAAACTAACTCAAAACTTTACATAAAATAAGGGGCTAAGCCCCTTTGACTCTTATTCATCTAGACGCTCCACATCCACAAGTCGTGGAGACTTTACATAATTTACAAAATTGTACCAAGATTTGGGTTATATTAACCCTAAATTAACCCAGGGGACCCCATCCCAACAAGGTGCCAAACCACTGAGACAAATTGTAATTTTGCTAAGCTAGAGCCCAAGTTGCTCCCATGAAAATCCATGCATGCGACTCATACCCTCCATTCGCTCCCACAATAAGGCATGGATGTGATTGTGGCCTTCTTCAGGCAATTTTGAGGCAGCGCCCCAGATTCTGTGCCACTTTTTCAGGGCTAGGTCTCAAGGCTCTGCCCAAAACTTCGTGAAACTTCCAGAAATGATAAATAACAATGAATTAAAGCTAATAGTGCAATTGGCCATGAAAGGAATTTCGTCAAACATATCAAAAACATGTAATCTACAGGTCATAACCACAAATCTAAGCATAGGGGTCTCATACTTATCTGAGAATTGTCAAGAATAATTGGTGCCTTATTACATATCTGCATTATCATCTATTAGGTAATATATTCATTCACATTTCTTGTACTAATCAAATCATGATGAGGGCCATAAAAAAGTTATGCCATGAACCAAGCTTATAACCAAGAGAATAAAAATAATAGAACAATCGTTAAAGCCACACAGTAACAAGTACATTTACACATAAAACACACGAAGAAAAATCTCTTGTTAACATATTCAAAATCCAATGAAGCTAGGCACTTCCACGTACAACCCAACCATAGATTGGGTTGAACCAAATATTTCTTTCAGCTAATCACCTCCATACCATATTCCAAGAATGAATTTGGGACTCACAATAGAACCAATCAAAGTTTCCTCGAGCTTTACCATATATCCACCAAGGGATTCTTATCCTGAAACCATCATCAATACAACCAAGATTTACTGCAATCCCACTAGATCACTAGGCCCTAAACAAGCATGAATTCCTTCGGACCTCTCCACCTAAATCATGAGGAATTCATCTATCTCCACCTCTAGGCTTTATCGTATATTTTGCCATTCACCATTCAAGGATTCTTAGGCCCAATGAGGATCGACCCTTAAGGATTTATCGTATATCCCGCCATTCACTGGTCGAGGATTCCTAGTACTAATGAGAGCATACAAAATAAGGCTTTACTGCAATCCCACCTTCACCAGTCCAGGGATTCCTAGGCCTTTTGTTTCTTCCCTGAGACCACCCTACTCAGTTTCGAAAACCACCCAGTAATCTAGCTCAACCAAAACAAGAGAACCCCATCATACCATGACTATCCGAAAATGGAAAGGCAAGGTTGAAACCCAATGTCACACCTGGAAAAACCCATTCCAACGACAACAAGAGAACCAAACACACACATGCATGTACTGTGGATTCCAAAACTAGGAAGGAAAGCATACATGCATCTGATACATGCAATTAATATTGTTGTAGTTTCTTGAGTCCTGCTCTTCCTTATTGATCCTTGCTTCCTCTTTCTTTCTTTTCCTTCCTTTGCCTCCTTTCCCCAATACTAGAATTCTCTAAGAATACTCTATGTTTCTAAGAGTATGAGAGAGAGAGAGAGAATAGAGAGATAGCTCCAAAATTGAACTGACAAAAGGTTGTGAACTGATCCTTGGAAGCCTTTTTATTAATGAGGCCTCTATTTTCTTCAATTTCCATTATTTTCCTTCATTTTCCTCCTCACATGAAACCTATGACCTTTCACCTTCCTTTTCTCCTAATTTCATTATTTTCATAGATAAGTGCCAATTAATGCCACTTCTGATTTCCAATTCCTTTTCCATTGCCTTTATCAATTTTCCTAGCCATAATAAACCAAATGAACACCCACACTATGATGTTTTGCCCAACATTCATCCTGGAATAAGTGTCCCATGACCTTGCTTATTATTTTGCCTTTATTAACTATATTACATGGATTGTTTTACTAGGGTTGTTACACCCACCTCTTGACCTCTACGTGTTTTCAGCAATTCCATCATGAACTAAACCAATCACTACCCTTTATACCACTCATTCCTCTGAGAGGAGTCCTATGTGAGCTCTTTTTAGACTCCTAAAACATGAAAATATTGTTTAGCACTTGTCTTTTCGAACTCGTTAAAGTAAATTAGAATATGTCTACCTAGTATAAGTTAACCCTTTTCCAGACTGGGATAAGCTATTTATGTAAAAAGGAGTACTTTAGTCAAACATGACTAGAAGTTTCTCCTGAGTATCATTTTCTACCTTTTCATACTTAAGAGACTAAATTCATGAAAATGAACCTTTGGAGTTTTATTTTTTTGCCTCTTTTTCAAACTCTCTAAACATGAAAAAGAAGTCAAGTTACACCTTCGCTAGACTTGTAAAATCATCAAACAACATTTAACTCATCGAACATGACGAGTTTGAACCACTCCTTCTCCAGCTTCATTAAATATACTCAGAAAGAATCATCTGAAGGATGAAATTATAGATCAAACGTATGTTATCCTCCTTAAGCTTGTAAAAAATAAATAGGTCTTGAACATAAATGGTTGGGGACATTTGGAAGCAGGGTACTTAACCTATTAATGGTAGCGAGTTTCTCTTGAACATAAAACTCTTTCACTTCATTTACGTGACTGTTGAGTTGGGAAATATTCTTGCCTATTTGGTTAATCACACCATATCAAAAGCCTCTATGATCAATTTTGATTCAATGCTGCCAACTCCATAAAGTGTCGTTGATATGTTCAAGAGAAGTCCTTCAGGTGACATCTTGTAAAAATACTCTTAAGCCTCAATTCATACATGTTGTTCCTGAACCAACTTTGCATCAACATCATTGTGACTCAAACTTTGATACACATTTCGTGTCATTGATGAGGGATACATCAAGGCCCTCCTATGACAGGTTGCTTCTTATCGACATTAACTCATTATCCAGGAAGTTGACTTAGAAACTCCCTTTGTTACCTTGGATCTTATATACATCAATGGCAAGTTTCCTCTCTCTTGGTGATAGGTCCTCATCATTAGCCTTTGAACGGAAGATTCTATCTGGTATTCAACTTTAGCTCATTCACTCACACCACATACATTGTACCATGGTACCTTGAGATCCATTATAATTATCGGTGGTTTCTCTCCGATAGGTTAATGATTTAAATCATTATACGTAATCAGATGGTGTTTACCAAGTTTGATTCCACCTCATTTATTCACATGGTTAGAATCATAATCTCAAGTGACGAGGTAGAAGACCCCAGATCTAGTTCCATCCATCTAGGCTAGGATTTTAGAATTCATACAAGATTACAAAGTATGATGGTTATGATTGTTCAAACATTCATCCAAGCATGGGTCTACACTCTATCATCATTGGACAATACTTCTTGATATTTGTACATGTAATATTCGCTTATATACTAAGCATGGGTATGCCTCCCTCAACAATGATATCATAATGATAATATGTATCGTAATAGATGATGATCTTGACCAATTTATTCTTGAGCTAGACTTGTCACAAGGTAAATCACTTCATTCCTCAACCACTACTTTATTTTTACTTTAGGGGGCAATCTATTACAGGTTAGTTTGTCACATCCACTCAAAAGTCCTGAAAATAAAATCAATCAACATCCTTGAACACTTTGTAATTATCCCTTTGCAAATCCCTAAGCATCACTTCTCCAAAAGGTCTGACTTTTTGGGTCTGTCTACTTAAAAAAGGCTTTTTTCAACCACAACTCACCTACATTCCTGTCCACCCACAATGGTTGAAAGTTGCACAACTAAGCATTTGCACTAACCAGCGCAGGTTGCTCTACTTTGCAAGTGTGATGATTCTATAATTTCAACAAAAAAAATAAAATAAAAAATGAATCTTCTTCTTACAAAAGCTTCTAAGGTGGTTTTAACCATTTACCATGGATATAGATCTTGAATTCCTATCTGATCCTACTCTAGTGGTCTCATCTCTTAGCCCTAGCAGTTATCCTCTCTCATATGTGGATCTCAAGCCTATATTGGTGAATCCTAAACTACCACTTTCACCCTATAAATTCCTTACCTCCCATAGAGTATGGTTGGATTTTGGAGATTGCTAGTGTCGTCATGCTGTTGCTTTGAGCTTTAGGAGTCATCATCCATTTATGCATTTGGGTTGAGTGTGACAGTTTGCTTTGTGGTAAGTAAGGACAAGGAAATTAGGGAGACATCTACAAAGTCAGCTTCTATATATGGTTGTAACTCTCTCCTTATCTATTAATACAAAAAGAACTATGTTTTCCTTTTCTTGTGTCAAGCTCATTAAAAATGAAACAAGGTATCATAGCATAGTTTCGTTTCTTGTGTCAAGCTCGTTAAAAAATGAAACAAGGTCCCAGAGTAGAGTTCCTTTTATGTGTCAAGATCGTTAAAAAATGAAACAAACTCTCGAAGTAGAGTTCCTTTTCTTGTGTCAATCTCATTAAAAAATGAAACTTATCCCCATCCAATTTGAGTCTTTGATTAGATATTGTAAATGTCAATTCAAGTATTTCACTTGATCTCATAAATGAACCTTCATTCCATTTGCCTATTAGTAACTAATAGTCTACTTAGGCCAATGAAATGAAGCTTGGGGGGCATGTGCCTAGAATCACATTATTATGCTAGGGGCATGAAAACTTATCTCAAGCATAGTTTTTCTTTTGTTTCAAGATTGTGTAGAAATGAAACCACTCTTACGCTCGAGCATAGCTTTTTCTCCGTTTCAACCTTGTGTAAAAATGAAACCAATTTCAAGCATAGTTTCCCATATTTCAAACTTGTGTAAACATGAAACCATTCTCATCCTATCCCTTGTGATTGGCATTTTTATTGACCTATTTTTTCCATATGAGGCTTGGTTTTCTCATTCCATTGTGACCATTTTCTTGGTTGATCATTCACTTTCTCTTGGTTTTCTTTCCTTTCTTGAGGAACCAATGTGATGAGTGGTATTATTATCCTACCTCTTGACCTCTATATGTTTTGAGTAGTTCCATCATGATTGGATCCAAATTTCTACCCTTTATACCACTCATTCCTCTAAGAGGAGTCCTCTTTGAACTCTTTTCAAACTCCTAAAACATGAAAATATTTTCGAGCACTTGTATTTTCGAACTCGTTAGGGTAAATGAAAAGATGTATACCTAGTATAAGTTTAATCCTTTTCCAGACTAGGATAGGCTATTTACGAAAAAGGAATACTTTAGTCGAACATGACTAAAAGGTTCTCTTGAGTATAATTTTCTGCATTTTCATACCCAAGAGACTATATTGACGAAAATGAAACTTTGGAGTTTTTCTTTTCACCTCTATTTCGAA
Organism: Pinus taeda; assembly: GCA_000404065.3. NCBI lineage: Eukaryota > Viridiplantae > Streptophyta > Pinopsida > Pinales > Pinaceae > Pinus > Pinus taeda. The sequence continues at coordinate 51,743 of APFE031586256.1, read as the reverse complement.
CTCTCTAAACATGAAAAATAAGTCGAGTTACACTTTCGCTGTGTTATCACTCCTCTGGATCTCCAAGGCTGAGAAAGAGTCCAACTGAGGTAACCACAAACCAATCTCTTAGCTTGGTAGCTAGCCCTACTAAGCTGGAGAGGGCTCTTTCCAAGGGATCACAGCAAGGAGGGCTAGATAGAAAAGGGTTTTAGGCTAGATGTAAAGTGCATAGGGTTGTTTGATTTGATTTTGGTTGGGTAGTCACAAGGATGAGTGATTTAGGTTAGAGGGACTAGGTTAGGGCAAATGAGATATGACTGCAAACATTCAAAGGGGAAAGGTAGGTATGAAGCCTAACACTTAAAAGGTGATTTTATGAGATGGTTTAAGACTGATGAGGAGTTATGAAGAGCATAAGAGATGTATTCATCCTAAACTAAAGAAAAATGGACAAAGTATGATAAATTTCCCAAAACAAAGCATGAGCAAGCATGCATTCTGCCTATCAACTTGAAAATTACCATATAACAGACATGAAATGGTTTATGAACTAATAAAACATTCATACAAATGATCACAAAGAAGAAAAAATGCTAAACATTCATACCACATGTATGCTAGAAAAATAGCTATAACTCATCTATTGAAACTAGCCAAAATCTGATACATTAGTCTCTGATCACTAGTACAGCATCACACTGAATCCAACCTGTAAAATCACTAAGAAAATACATAATATAGGCCTAAAAACAACTCATCCTAGGCTCAGGGGTCGAATCCATGAGAGGAGGAGCAGTTGCAAGAAAGGCTGAACTGATAGCTGGAGTGTAGGGTGGTCAAAGTGACTCATCCATCAATCTAGCAAACTGATTCATTACATGCCACATAGGCCATTTAACTGATGTATCTACCCTAGATGAAAGTGAAAAAATAATAATTACATCATCTAGATCAATTACATGACTAAAACTTGAATTTCCCATAGGTAAAAGTTAACTTGGAGTGAAACAGTGAAAATAGCAGAAGACTGTCAAACAAGGAATGCCAATGTCAAATGCGCATCAACCTCTTCAAGCTGACTTTTGACTGCTTCCTGATGTCCAAATCTAGCTCAAGATATCTCATTGGAAAGATTCTTCTATCTAGTTTCCAAAAATTCCATTGGTTTTCAAAATTGGCATGATTTTCCCCTCCATAACTAAAATCTTCCAAGATTACTCAAACGTGCAGTGACTAGGCAAGAAAAAAGGCAGAAAGGTGATTTTTTAGTAGTTTGTGACCCTTTTGGCTGACCAATTTCACTCCAAATTCTTAGCAAAAGTACAGGGTGCATGTCCTCATCATTCTAAATCCAAAAATGATTTTCTCATTGGATGCTCCAAAACAGAGCGTAGCATCCAAGGCACTGCGCGTTTGACCATGCTGACCGTGCCAAAATTTCTCAAAAAACACAACAAAACATATCTTGCCAAAATTGTTCAACAATGGTCAAAATTGGTGGGCTGACAACTGGATATATCTTTGAGGCATGGAGTGATGCCTTGGCAAGGATGTCCAACCTCTTTTTCTCCTCTTTCTTGGTCAAGGCCTCAATTTTCGCATGAGCTCTTTTGAGCTTGGACCTTGCAATTTTGTCTCTCATGGCATAGTGCTTTGCCATCCTTCTTTGAATATCATTGTCCTTATTGGCATTGTCTAGGAAGTTCTCCAGATGACCATTCACCCTCTCAAGCAATGTTCTCGGTTTTCATTTACCATTTTGTCAAATTTCTCATTCAAGGTGAGCTCATTGGATAGTTTTGCCTCCCTTTTTCTTTCTTGCTCCAAAGCTCTCTTTAGGCCTCTATTCCTTGACCTTATTCTTGACACCTATTCATTAAGTGGCTCACCATACTGCCCATATGCCTCATCAAGTAAGGCATTTGCCTTTTTAGCCTCTCTCTTTGCCTTTCTGAGCTGAATCTCCATGGTCTCATGTTTGACCTCAAATTGCCTATTTTCCTGTTTATAGTAGGAAATGATCCATTTGGCCCTTTGCAAGTTGACCTCAAGCTCACCTATGAGTGCATTATTCTCCTTGATGAAAATAGATTTGCTTTGACTATCATCATGCTCATCTGAGTCAACTAGAAAATCATGCTGTATCTCATGGAGGTCTTCCTGCTACTGTTGGATCTCCGCCTCTACAATTTTTTCCTTACCCTTTTGTACCTTCTTTGTCAATGAAGAAGGCAAGGCCTCTCCCACAATCAGTGGGGAAAAACTTGCCTATGCCCTCTCTGATAGGTATCTGCCAAGGTACCTAAACCAGCCCTTTTGGGCTTGCTGCTCTCACCATGCTCAATATGATTTTGCCCAGTGCCTTCATCTCTGCCAAGTGAATGAATAGGCTCATGAAATGGTGATGATGAAGGTGATGGTGTGGCTGACTCATCAGATGAAGATGAATGATGTATGGACTGAGGTGGAGGAATGGAGGTGGATGGATGAGAGGATGAAGGTGCCTCTTAGCCATGCTGAATAAGTGGGATTGTGAAAATAGCATTGGATATGAAAGTGTGCCATGCAATGTTAAGCTGATCAAGGTGGTGTAGGACTATCATCTTGTTGAGATAATGATGAAATATGATATGCATTTTATGATCATGATCTTTCCTTCAGGAAATGTATGAAATCTTGTCGATATCCTCGTAAAGATAGTAGGGAAGATTGAGCATTCTGACTCTTGTAAAATGCATGAGTAACTGAATATGATAAGAATAGAGCCTACAAAACCTGCCCTCACATGTGAAGTAGTTCATGATGATTTTCATCATAGGAACATGTCTATCTAGGAGGTAAGAGAAAGGGAAAATCCTCCTTCTTTCATTCTTGTGGCTGGGTTTAAGATATGGCTCATAGTAGCAGTAATCCAATTTTGCTTGTTTAAACCATTTTTCCCCAACATTTGGGATCCAATAGCAGCTGATATGATAACAGAAGATATAGTAAAGGTGACACCAGCAAGGATTGCTTAGTTTTCATGGAGGTTGATGATGAATTGTCTGGTCAATTTAGAATGATGCTGGATTCTTTCCACCTTCTCACAAAACTCAAAACAACTCATATGTTTGAAGCTTGTGACAATGATGGGAGATGCCATGAGCTCTCTAGTGTTGGTTGGCTCATATCTGATGTTTCTCCCTCCTTTTTTATATTTCCTCCTCTATTGTTTTTCTTCCTCACTCCGACTTCTTTGTTCTTCTTCTGCCATGATTTGTTGCTGTCAAAACCCTAGGGAAATGGTAGAATGGACTATGGGTATGGGAAATGTGGAATGATGTGAGGAGAGATGATGAGGAGGAGATGGGGATGTGTGGAATGAGGGAGGTGATAGAGGACATTTGTTAAGTGAGGGGGAACGGTAATGAAAGCTAGGAAATGTGATTTAAGATGGTGGGAATGTATTACTAGGGTTTGATCTTAGGAATAACAACAAACAACTTAAACCCTATGTAGGTGAATAATGGAAGGAAGGAGTGAGTAAATTTGGAACCAACTTGATTTACTAAAGTATATGATGACCAACTTGGAAACTTGGTGGTGATGGAGGGTTTCTAGCACGTTTTGGCTCCTTCCAAGTGAACGTGCAACAACCCAAGCAAAGGCTTTGTGACCTAGGAAAACGCACCCTTCAGCTACAGGAGCGCAACATCGTTGTAAATAACACTGGAATCTCTGGAAAACATGCATCGACCTAGTCAAACGCATAGCAACCCAGCTAAACACGCAACCACCCTGCTAAACGCAACCTCTTGCTTTGTTTTTCCCATTTTCACCTTAAAATTGACAAATTTCATTTGCTGAGGACATTGAGAGTGCTAGAGTTCAAATGAAGCTTCATGGGTGTGTTTGAGAGCCTTTATACTTGGATGAAATATAATTTATGAGTTGCGAACCCTCTTTCTAATTTTTCTTGTAATTTTCAAATTTTCATATTAATGATTTTTTACTTTTTGACCTTTTTTCTCTTGACAGGTGGATGATGCTTTGGCAATCCTGATTTTGACTTTTGCTTGGGATGCTTTTGGCAATCCTGATTTTGAAGTTTTCTTGGGATGATTTAGGCAATGGAATTGAGTATGCAACTAAAAATTAACTTATTACATATAATAGACATAAAATTACATAAACAAAAATAAAATTATTACATCTCTTTGTAGTTTTAATTTACAAACTTGGAATAAAATCCATTTTTGAAATCAAATTTAGGGCTTTCAGTAATCATGGTTACATGCTTTGGAAAGCTTTATTTAACTAAAAAAGATATTATTTTCTTGACTCTCATATTTTGCTGACCTTATGTAGTGAGATGGTGATTTATTGGACCTTCGGAAAATAAAACCTAGGTGACCTAATGGAACCTCAAATGTCTGAATTTCATGTGGATTTGACTGATATAAAATATGATGAAATGAACCTTCATGTTCAATGGAAACCCATAAGACACATAAAGAAGGGCCAACAAATACAAACTTTTGAGAGGGGAAAGTGATTTTGGATTTTGGGCTACCATCAGTGAACAATTTTTTTCATGATGACTTAAGTGGAATGCAAAAAATTTCAAATGAGACTCTAATATGATATAAAAGAGAGATTTTGATCACTGGTGGCAGTATGCAAATACTGACTCTAAAATGGCCTTATTGGGGATTGTCATGCGGAAAGAGTTAATCTTGCGGACAAAACCAACCTCCCTAGAAGCCTAAGACTTTCTAGTAACAAACAAGACAATTAAGAGAAATCCTTCTCTAAACATGCATTTATCACACGAGAAATCAAGTGTTTTAGATCCTACCTGTAGTCCAACGCTGTTGTAGTAGTCCAGCCTCGTCGATCCGGATGAACTCCTCCTTCACTTCGAAACCTGCATTCACTAACAATCAAACGATTACATAGCACCTGAATATCCCATAAAATAAAACATATTCAACATAGAGACCAAGGAGTATATGAAACAACTCATTAATAACAAATTGTTGAGAAGAATGGACTTATTTGTATTAATAGGAAACAAAAGAAATCATTACAACCTGAGCCTTGGTGTTGTGCAAGTTCCTCCCAGGGTCCAGCAAGAGTTTTCCTCTACTTTGACAAGCTCACCCACTTCCAAATGAAACAAGAAAGGATGGTAATCTCTCCTCACAAGCTTACAATGGAAGTCCTAATTCCAGCAGCATCTACCCTTTGGGATGTTCAGCTTTCAACCTCCCCTCCCTGGCCCAATGCCTGTATTTATAGTGTTCTAGAGGAAGTTATTCAGGTCCAACATCAATGGGATACTCCCTCTTTTGGATGGGGTAGCTCCTCTCTTGATGGGATAAGTTCCTCTTTCATATGGATGCATGAACCATCTGGAGGTGCTCAATACACGTCAAACAATCTTCTAGAATTCTCTAGAAATGACCACAAGTAACTTTTTTAAGATGAAACTCGCGCCTTTTGACCTTTACAGGAGTACGCACCCATCCCTTGACTTACAGAGCATACAAGTACGCAGGTACAATGAGATTGAGATGTGTACACGCAGGCACGGTAGAGAGAACCTGTGTACCCAGAGATAAACATGATTTTAAATGACTTTCTCTCTTTCTTGAAGTTTGACATGGAGAGCAGAGGTACAAGGCTTGACAAGGAGGATAGTATGACTGTTGATGGAGCCATACTAACTGTATATAGTCATGGTGAAAAATTTTAGTGTAACAGTGGGTAAACCAATTTCCCTTTCTCTACATATTTCGATCCTGAGGCCCATGGGTTATGCTCCACAAACCCTATCAGAAGTGTTTAATCGCTCTATGCCTTAGAACTCGGACCACAACACTATAATCAAATTTTCCTTTTAAAATTGGGACCATGCCACTTTAACAAAAACAAAGGAATACATGGAAGAAAACCTAACCGAACACATAAGGCCAAACTTAAAAATTTATACAAACACAACCATAATTATCGGCAGGTCCGCTTTCTTGGTACATCACCTTCCCACTATCCTTCTATATCTTCGATCTTTGCCATCCATTACATCTTCGATCCAATGGTAATTGTCTTTTCCCACTCCAAAAGTCGCTTGATAGTCCTCCATCGTTGATCTACACTTAGTAGATCCAACGGTTCACGATGACTTTGGGTGGACAACACGCACGAGGATTAACTGCCTGAAAGGTAGTTTCCTCTCTCCTCCTCACTACTACATGTCAAATGGCTAATGGAATCAGAGCCAATCAAAAAGTACCTCTTACGCCTTTCTTCCACCCAAAATCCACTTCCACTATTGCGACACCCCATTTTCATGAATTAATGCCCTCACATCTCTGTCGTGCGATGACCATTGATTTCTTCCATTGAACGATTCCCATTCTTTCTACCTACACCATTGATCCTTTTCTTATTGATGGATTATGTGCTAACACGGTTTCTACCATACTTTGTTTTAAACACACGGCACCCATATATAACAATATTTCATTTAACCTTTCGATCATGATCAAGCCTACAATGATCGATGGTCGATCAAACCTGTAATACCAGATTCAACTCTATATATGAAATACACACAGGAAGACTATTTATATAGTAATATACATGTGCATCAATCAACACTAACCACACATTTTCTATTATATACAAAATAGTCACATCCTAAGGCATTTCAACCTTAGTCATAGTTCTCTTCTTGACTAAATTGTGAACACTCTGTTTACAGCTCATTATCTATTTCTCCACTGTCTCTCTCTTACACACACAAACTCTCTTTTTAAAAGAGATTACAATAGTCACGAATCATTTAAGATGCATGATTTCTTGCCACAATAACTCAACTAACCCCTAAGCTCTCTATATGCGTACATGCATATGGCACATTACATGTAATTAAGTCTTCTTGAGACTTATCCATTCCATCATTTACTCTATTTTAAATAGATTTGTCCCCTGTTCAGATCGGATGGTCCATGTCCTCTTCCTTGCACGGCTTCAGATTCCTTCATTAATAAAGAGTGTCGCATGTTCCTCCATCAGAGTCTCGAGGAACAAAAATTTATGACCACGTGGTCATATGCTTCTCCTTGTCCTTAGCAATTCTACCCACTTATTAGTGGAACTTCCTTCATGATCTTCTGTGAGGTGCAACCAACCTTTGTAGTAATAGTCTTCCTCTGCTACATGATACCTCACCAAGCTTTCACCTTTGAGCTTAGTCTATTGGCATCCTTCTAGTTCTCTCCTCTGGAACCAATTGAGCACACCTTGCTCTATATTGTTGTAATTCTTCTCACCTTCTGTTGTCGCTATCTGTACAACAGCAAGACCACAAACTATCCATATTTATCAACTATACCTCCTTCTCTTTTTTCTTGCACTCTTTCTCCTTCTCGTAGGAAAACCTTTCGCTCAACCTTTCCTTTTCCCTTAATCTTTCCATTCTCTGGTACCAAATGGTGAAATGAGATTTTGAGGGGAAACCAATTTCCCCTTTCTTTACAAATTTGGATCCTGAGGCCTGTGGGTGATAGACCACAAACCCTATCGAAAGTGTTTAATTTCTCTATGCATTAGAACTCAGACCACAACACTATAATCAGGTTTTCCTTTTAAAACCAGGACCACATCACTTTAACGTAAACAAAGGAATACACAGAAAAAATCCCGACTGAACAGATAAGGCCAAACTTCAAAATTTATACAACCACAACCATAAGTGTTGACGGGTCTGCTCTATCGGTCCATCACCTTCCCGCTATCCTTCTATATCTCTGATCCCTGATCGGATGATCTCTACCATCCATTACATCTCCTATCTAATGGCTATCATATTTTCCTGCTCCAAAAGTCACTTGATAATCCTCCACCATTGATCTACACTTGGTAGATCCAATGGTCCATGATGATTTCGGGTGGACAACACGCATGAGGATTAACTACCCAAAAAGAGGTTTCCTCTCTCCTCCTCACTGCTACATGTCGAACAACTAATGGAGTTAGAGCTAGTCAGAAAATACTACTTAATACCTTTCTTCTGCACAAAATCCACTTTCACTGTTGTAAAACCACTTATTCGCAAATTAATGCCCTCACATCTCTGTTGTGTGATGACCATTGATTTCTTCCATTGAACAATTCTCGTTCTTTCTGCCTACACCATTGATCCTCTGCTTATTCATGGATTTTGTGTTAACATAGCTTCTGTCATAGTTTATTTAAGCACACGACACCCATATATAACAATATTTCATCTAACATTTGAATTGCATCGATCCTACACTAATCGATGGTCGATCGAACCTGCAACACTAGATTCAATTCTATATATGAAATACACACACAGACTGTTTATACAGTAATACACAGGCGAATCAATCAACAATAAACACACATTTTCTATTATATACAAAACAGTTACATCCTAAGGCATTTCAGCCGTAGTCACAGTTCTCCTCTCGACTACATTATGAACACTCTGTTTACAAATAATTGTCTATTTCTCTGTTGTCTCTATCTCTCACACACAGAGACTCTCTTTTCATAAGAGATTACAACAATCGTGGATCATTTAAGATGCATTATTTCTTCCCACAATCACTCAACAAACCCCTAAACTTTCTATATGCATACATGTATATGGCAGATTACATTTAATTAAGTCTTCTCCAGACTTATCCATTCCATCATTTACTCTGTTTTAAACAGATTTCCCCTGTTCAGTTCCGATGGTTCACATCCTCTTCCTTTCTCTACTTCGGATTCCTCCTTTAATAAAGAGTGCTGGATGCTCCTGCATCAAATGGTCAAGTATTAGCCAAGTTAATGGATGAATCAATTTTTCATCCATTATAAATCAAATTTGCAGCTGCTCTTGATGGACAATAGGAGCTAACAACTCCATAGGCATTGAAATTTTTTGTTACTTCTCCCTCGTATACAGATGTTGTTTAATTACAAGATCCACCTGGTTTGACTAAAGCCAAGGAAATATTTCTTAAATAAAATATATAAAGTTTTTCATTTTAGGTGAAGCCTTATATTGGAAAGATGATAGAGGAATTTCATTAAATTGTTTGTTAAAAGATGAAGTAGATAAGATAATGGAAGAATTTCATAAAGACTGTGGAAGAAATCTATAAAACCATAGAAAATAAAATCCTAAGAGGTGGTTTTTACCAGCCTACATTGTTTACTGATATTCATAAAAAGGCTTCAACTTTTAATGAGTGTTAGATTTTTGAAGGCAAGAGAAAACTCTTACCTCTTCCTTCGATACCCATTTCACTAGAGGTTCCTTTCCAATAGTGGGGTTTATATTTTATAGCTGAAATTCATCACAGTTCTTTATCCCAACATAGGTGGATTCTGACAACTACAAATTACATCACAAAATGGATAGAAGTATTCCGAACTAGGCGGGCTACAAACTCTACTATCGTTCAATTCGTGGAAGGTAATATTCTTTCTATATTTGTTTGTCCCCATAAAATCATAACAGACAATGCTACTTCTTTTAAATCTAACAATATAGTTGATTTCTACAAAAAATATCATATAGTATTAGGACATTCTACTGCCTATTATTCTTAAGGAAATGGATTAGAAAAATCATGTAATAAGAGACTAGTCAACATAATAAAGAGGTTGTTGTAGGAAAACAATAAATCCTAGCAAAAGAAATTGATAAATGTTCTATGGTCTAGTAGGATAAGCACAAAGAATTCAATTGGAATGTCACCTTTCCAATTAGTTTTTGAAAAGGTGTAGTTTTTCATATTGCCCTAGGAATTCCAATACTAAAAATGTTGTAGGAAATGGAACCAAAACCTAATAAATCAAAAAGAAAGATCAGCCAAATGATACATTTTTAGCACACCAGAGAAGAAGTCAACAATAATACACATATAATTTAGGATAAGATCAAAATAAATCATGATATGAGAGTCAAAGAAATGATTTCCACCTCAATGATAGTGTTTTGAAATCTGATTCCATAAATGAGGAAAAGGGAAAACATGGAAAGTTTGATAGTTTATGGAAAGTGTCTTATAAGATTGGAGTTTTCTCCATAACTATGAATTTATATTAGAAGGCTTGACTAGAGAAAAACTATGAGGAGGACTTGTTAATGGAAGGTTTCTCAAGCACCACTTCACCTAAGTTCAGCTAATCACAACACAAAACATTGTATATATCATTCTATTATTTCAAGTACTATAGGTGTGGGTGGTTGTCATCAGAAATTTAATCCCAGAGTGAAGGCCCGAAGTTTCAAATGAATTGTTGCCATATATAAGATTTTTTCAGTTAATTAGGTTAGTCTCAGTTGTTTGATGATAAAATAAATGCCCAATGGAGAAGGCTACTAATCTACAGTGTTCTTGACACCTCGTAGGGAGGATGTCATCCCATTCAAGCCACTGTTATGGTCCTATAAATATAGTAGTCCAATATGGTTATTTATCCATTTAATGCATAAGGATACTGTAGACATTACTCCTCATTTTAGATTGCTTATCCCATAAAAATAAAAATAGAAAAATAAAGAAACAATAGAAAAATAAAAGAAAAATAGAAAATAGGGAAATATAAAGTTAAAGGGGGGGAGATAAAAATGGATGGATGACTGAACAGGGGAGGATGTAGACGCGGCGATCGGCGCGCTAGGGTTTTGTAGGCGGATTAGCAGGGTGGACTAGACGATACGAGAGCAGGGGCCAATGCAGGGGAGGCGGAGCGGAACGGAGGAAAGAACTAACCCTCATGCAGGAGCTGAAGAGCCTTAAACAGCGAAGTGCTGAGGGCAAATATGGAGAATCAGCAAGGGAGGGGAGAGATCCCCTCCTTTAAAAATATAGTTGTAGGTGAGGCAAGCGGTAGTGACATCCAGAATGAGGCCAGGGTGAATAATAAAGAAGCACCGGTGATGGGAAAACTATGGCAAATGAAGACAGGGGGAAAATGTTTACCAAGGGCAAACAAGAAACCCAGATATGTAATACCCAACAACATGCTGGAGGAATATAATAGTTATATGAAAGATCATGCACTGATCTGCAAGTTCGTAGGGTATTGGGCTAATGAAAAAGAACTATACAGGTGGATTTATCAAAGGTGGAGACCAAAATGACACATAGAATTGAAACTGGGAGAAAAGGGGTTTTTTATAGCAATATTCGCGAATCTGGAGGATAAAGAGAGGGTTTTTGAGGAAGGGCCATATTTCATGAACAACGCAGGCCTATTCATGAAATATTGGGAGGAAAGATACAATCCTGACAATGAAAAGATGCTGGAAGCCCCTATCTGGGTCAGATTGTTTGGATTACCAGTGGAATTTTGGAACCCCGAGATTTTGGAAGGGATAGGAAACACGATCGGTGCCTTTTTCAAGGTAACAGATACAACGAAGAAAGGTAAGTATACATCTTACGCAAGACTGTGTGTTTACATGAATGTAGCTGAACCTCTCCCGGAACATATAAAATTGGAATATCATGACACAGTTTGGCAACAACCATTAGACTATGAGCATATCCCTTTCAGGTGCAGACGGTGCCATGAGTATGATCATCTATACAGACAATGCCCTTTAAACAAGGAGGAAGAATACATAAGGAAAAAAGAAGAACATCATAGGGAAGAAGAGAGAACAGAGGAGACAGACAAGGGTTTCCAACAGGTTACCAGAAAAAAGAAAGCAAACAAAGAAGGAACAAGAGTGCAGATAAAAACAAAATCATCGCACAGTGAAAGCCAGAACAAGTTTAAAATCCTCCAGGATAACAATGAAGAAGATGACGACAATGTGAATGAGGGTGAAGATCTAGAAAATGAACCCATGGAAATTTTCCAGGAAACAGGCGAAAAAGTCGCAGAACCAAGAGAAACGAACAAAGAAGAAACAACTGAAAAGATAGAAATATTAACTAAATAAACCCAAATGGAGACGGAGAGTCAGCAGGAAAGCGAGGCAGAGGAATAAAGGATTATGAGACAATTAATCCAGGAATGGAAAAACTTGGACGAAAGATTCATTCCAAATCGGTAAAAACAGATATATAAGGAGGCTTTTCAAAAGTATAAAGAAAGAAATAGGGGGAATATGGACAATCAGGATGTTATAGCAGGAGAACAAGGAAAAGAACAAATGGGAATAGGCGGGTCTAGAAAAAGCAGTAGGAAAAGAGGGAGAAATACAATGAATGAAACGATTCAAACAGTTGGCGAAGTATTGATAAATTCAGGTAAAGTGATACCTCTGTCAGAGGTATTTTCCTACCCCTCCAAAAGTTTTAAATGATTATTATTAGCTGGAATATTAGGGGGCTGAACAGCAAGGGTAAGCAGAGATATATGAAGGAGAAATTAAAAAAAGATAGACCAAGTATCATGATCCTACAAGAAACAAAAATAACAATGCAGCAGATGGAAGGAATAATCAAAAATAGTAAACTCCAATACAAATTCATGGGACAAGATGCAATCGGTTCAGCACGAGGCATTGCAATATTGTGGTATCCAAACGAAATAATTTTTGAGAGCTGGAATAGTATGACTAGAATCCTTACAGGTTTAGGAAGAATAGTGGGGACGAAGGAAAAGGTAACAATTTCAGGAGTGTATGGTCCCCATACTCCGGGAGATAGAGAAAATTTTATTAAAAATCTGCAAACAACTCGAAGACTTTATCCAGAGGTAGCTTGGATTGTAGGAGGGGATTTTAATGTAATCCGGTCCCTAAAAGAAAAAAAGGGAGGCATAAGGAAAACAGATCAATATATTGAACTATTTAACGATATGATAGATGGTTTGAGGTTGGTTGATATATCAACTATCAACGGAATCTTCACATGGAATAATAGGAGAGGGGGTCAGAACCAGATCGCCTCCAGACTAGATCAGTTTCTAGTATCAGAAACGATTATGAATAGAGATGTATTCATAGAAGAAAATATCATGCCATCTCTTGGCTCTGATCACTGGCCAATTAGATTGGAAGTGGATATTAAGGCTAATCTGGGCAAGAAGCCTTTCAGATTTGAAGCTTTTTGGCTTAGACACCTGGACTTTGTAGAAAAAATGGAGGAATGGTGGATGCAAAGCATAGTTCAGGGAAAAGGTAAAATGCATACCTTCCAACTTAAACTTAAGGAGCTAAAAGGGAGGATAAAAAAGTGGAACAAGGAAGAATTTGGAAACATTATGGAGGACAAATAGAAACTGGAAGAAGAAATGGAAGCATTGCAGCAAAGGATAATAAATGAAGGGAGAACAGAGGAAAGTAGCAGAAAATAAGGGATAATATTAGGAAAACTGGAAGAGAGGAGAAAGCAGGAAGAAGTCTTATGGAGGCAGAAATCTAGAATAAAATGGCTCAGGGAAGGGGAAAGGAACACCAGATTTTTTCATTAAGCAATGATTCTTCATCGATAGAGGAACATAATATTTTCTATCAAAAACGAGGATGGAGAGAGGATTGTTGAGAAAGAAGGGATCGAAAAAGTGTTGATGGAATATCACAAAGGAATACTAACTGAATCTCAAGTGGACAGATCTGAAGCTATAAGGCAAATCTGCACGGCCATCCCTAGGTTGGTAACTGAAGACCATAATAGAGTTGTAATGAGAGTGGCTAGTCTGGAAGAGGTTAAGGAAGTGGTGATGAGCATGAAGAAGGGAACATCTCCTGGACCGGACGGCTTTACGGTCGATGTCTATCAAGCAGCCTGGCACTTTATGGGCAAGGAAATTTTGGAATTGATAGAAGAATCTCGTATAAACCAAAAGGTATGGCTTGCTATGAATTCTACTTTTTTCACTTTGATCCCTAAAAATGATAAATCAGAGGATGCCAAGGGTTTTAGACCCATTGCCCTCTGCAATGTTATTTACAAAATAATTTCTTCCCTGATGGCAAAAAGATTGAAACCCCTGTTAGAGAATTTGATATCCCCTGAACAAACCGGCTTCGTTGAAGGACGGCAAATTCTAGATGGACTAGTGGTTACTCAAGAAGTAATTCACTCTATGAAAGCTAAGAAACAAAAAGGAATGATGATAAAATTAGATTTGTCGAAATCTTATGATAGAATCAATTGGCAATACTTGGAAGAAATTTTGGGAAGCTTCGAGTTTAGTAACAGGTGGATAAAGTGGGTTTTCAGTTGTATATCAACCCCTAATTTGTCAATTCTGGTCAATGGAACTCCTTCGAAAACCTTTAAGGCTTCCAGAGGAATAAGACAAGGTGATCCCATATCTCCTTTCCTTTTTATTCTTGCTGCAGAGGGTTTGGGTAGGTATCTTAAACAACAGAGAATCATTGGCAATATCAAAGGGCTAAGATTGTGGGGTAATGAACTGCCAATAACACACCAACAATTTGTTGACGACATTATGCTGTTTGGGGAACCAACTGTAAGAGAACTGAGAAACCTGAAAAAGGTTCTTGACTTATTTGCGGAAGCTTCAGGGATGGAAATCAACAAGGAAAAATCATGCACCTTTATATTCAATACGGTGGAGATAGTTAAAAGCCACTTGACTAGGATGCTAGGTTTCGAGCAAGGGGAAATCCCAACGAAATACTTGGGAAATGTATTGGATTTCAACTCTAAGAGATTGAAGAATTAGCAAGGAGTCCTAGAGAAATTAAAAAACGGAGTGGCTAACTAGACTTTCAGAACCTTAAACATTGCTGGAAGGATTGTTCTAGTAAAATCAGTATTGTAAACTATTCCCATATATCCACTTTCGATTATGGCAGTGCCTCAAGGGGTTTGTACCAAGATCAGAGAAATTTTGAGGAAGTTTATCTGGGGAGGTTTGTCCCAACAGAAGAAGTGGGCCTTAGTTTCTTGGAAACATCTGACAAAACAAAAGGAGGAAGGAGGTTTGGGACTACGTGATCCGGATAAACTCAACAAGGTGCTCGGTGCAAAAATTTGGTGGCAATGGCTGAGGGGGGGGAATGACTTATGGAAGAAACTATGGAGGCACAAGTACAATATGCCAGACTCTACGGAGGCTATTTACCGCACGTAGGAAACCCCTAAGGGCTCGGCAATTTGGGAGCTAGCTAGTCAGAATCATGATATAGTAGAAAAGAACGCTTTCTAGGAAATTAGAGGAGGAGGGGAAGCTAAATTTTGGGATGAGAATTGGCAGCAAAGGGAAAAAAATGAGCAGTATTCAAAGAATCCAGAACATACAGGATAAAATAGGTGACAACCATACATATGTTAAGGATTATTGGAAAGGAAATGAATTGGATGGGATATGGCGGCAATGGACAACACTGGAGGATTGGGGCATCGAAACATATCAGGAACAACAGGAAGCTTTCATGAAAGAGGTAGAGTCCAGGAAAGTGAAAGCGAGAATAGGGAGGGATATCATCAAATGGGGGAAATCAATGAAAGGATCCTTTATGGTCAAGGAGGCATACTATCTGGCAGATCAACAAGAAGTCGCTGAAAGAAACCAAGACTGGAAGGGCATTTGGGGTAAAAATTGGTGGCCGAAAATTACCCTATTCACTTGGCTAGTAGCTAAGCACAAGATCCTGACATGGGATAAGCTTCAAAAGAAAGGCTTCAGTGGGCCTTCAAGATGCTATTTGTGCAACAGGGAAGCGGAAACTCAAGATCATCTATTAATCAAGTGTGGTTATGCCAGAAATCTATGGAGAGAAGTAGGGACAATAT
Source organism: Pinus taeda (assembly GCA_000404065.3). NCBI lineage: Eukaryota > Viridiplantae > Streptophyta > Pinopsida > Pinales > Pinaceae > Pinus > Pinus taeda. The sequence goes on along the minus strand of APFE031586256.1, from coordinate 36,030 downwards.
TCCTAAAACTGAAAGGTACCCGAAAGAAACAAATGAAGTGATCTTCCACTGGCAGAACGATAAGTTTCAATGCAAAGTTGTTCGAAGAGCCTGGGATCTCATTGCCAGTTTTGTAATTTAGATGGTGTGGAAAGAAAGGAATCGCAGAGTTTTCCAAACCAAATTTAAAATCACAGAAAAAATTTGGAAAAGAGTAGTAAATCTAACTAGGGAAACAATTCTGGTAGAGAAGTGGGATATGGGAGACTGGAAAGCTGATCAGGGTGAGGAGAAAATTCTTAAGAACCTAAATCTGAAATACGAAATGGTGCATAATAAAAATATGGATAGGCTTAATATGAGACATCAGAGCCATGACAAGTTTGCATACCCCAAAGACAATTTTATGAAGTTAAATTTCGACGGGGCATCGAAGGGGAATCCAGGTAATGCCGGATTCAGAGGAATATTCCAAGATAGCCAGGGAAGCACCAGGTGGATCTATGCAGAGTGGGGCGGAGAGATGACAAACAATGAGGCCGAATTATGGGCGATTCACCAAGGGCTGAGAATTGTGATTCGAAATGGTTACAGAAATCTGGAGGTAGAGGGAGATTGCCAGATGGCAATTGAAATCCTAAAGAAATCGAACAATGGGAATAATTGGGAATAGGTTACCAATAGTTGGCGAACATCAGGGATCGTGCAAGAAATAGCGGAGCTTCTAAAAGGTGTTAAATACAAAATATTCAATCATGTAAAAAGGAATCGAAATCGAGCGACTGATTTCCTCGCGAATTGGGGTTGCAAGGGTCGAGTCAGCAAGATAGACATTCAGTGGAGAATGGTATGACCCAACAGAGATTGGGATGACTTGGCCAGTATCATTAATAATGACCATGAACAAGCAATGAAGGAAAACAATGAGTAAGCAACAAACGCGGATATTAGTATTCGTGCGACAGACAGGTGAGATGGATCAGCAAGCTCAGACAGTTAATGAATGTCAGATACGGCCTAGGGAAGATGTCATGGACAAGCATGCGGGAATAAAACCGGAATGTGTGATGACAGGGAGGAAAAATCCACCATACAGCAAACCAATTAACGCAAATTATCGTCAAGGAGGAGGAAAAGGTATGTCAGAGTCCATAAATGGAAATGAAGCAAACTGGACAGTTGATAGGAAAGGTGAAGGGCAAAGTAACAGATGGCAGTGGAAGACTAAGCTGACAGGTAAGATGAGCAGGGATAGAAGTATTATAAAGGAATGACAGCAAGGAAATCGACAATGGAAGAAATACATAGAAACCCAGAGAGGGACGAGAGGAGAAGAGGTGGTGAGCAGTGGCAGAGAGAGGCTGCACCGACATCCTATGGAGGCTACTATGGAGGCTAGGAAGCGAGCAAGGATCGCCGAGGAAATGGAGGCTAAGCTCGGTAGAGAAAGGGACAAGAAAGGAAAGGTGGATGCGAAAGAAGAGAAAATGGAGGAGATATACGAGATTTACGATGATTCTGAGGAGGAAGAAGATAGGCAAACTAACAGCAGGTGGGATAAGGGGCGAAGCAGAAGTGAAGACAAACGGGAGCAACAACAAACCAATGACAAACAACTGGGTCAACGAGGAGGAAGGGCAAGGCAGAGAGGATGCCAGAGGGAAAACATGCAAACGGGGAGCGAGCCGGAACCGAGCAGCCTGGGAGGTGAAGGAGCGAGTAGAGCCCGAGGAGCTAGGGGAGGGTGATGTGAGCAGAGAAGGAGACCAGGTAAAAAGATGAGACAGTCGATGGAAAAGAAAGTTAAGCAAGCTGAGAGGGCTTATAGCCAGAATACGTGCCCCAGAATTAGAATAATTATTTAAAATATGGAGGAGGAAGCCATTTAAGCTCAGTCAGATTCTGAGATGGAAGATTGGGAGTTTCTTATCCATGACCCTGGTAACACTAGGGGCAGAATGTCAATGTTTAAACAGTCCCTCCATATATACTGGGTAATGAAAAGATTATTGGCTAAGGCCCTGGAGCAAGCAGCAACAGAGATTGCAGAACTAGCGCAGGGAGTTCCAAATCTGAGGAGGGAGCTACGTATTATTCAGATCACCTTGGAGATGCAGGAGAAGAAGTTGGATGAGATCCAGCAGCTGATAAAGGAAGGCCAGCAGATCGCGAACAAAGAGAATACCCAGCGTCCAGAGGAAGCAGTTGAGTAATTTTAGATATGCTTTACTTTTGATGAAAATGCATAGTATAGATAAGTTAGGCAAGTTTCAAATATTAGAGGTAGAAAGTAGTTATATGCATGTAAGTAGAATTAGAAATTTGAAAGACTGTGTAGTGTATTTAGCTTGGATAAATAGGCTATGGACCTTTTACTTTTGGGCTGCGGTTAAGAACTTCAGGTGGCTAAAATACTCGGTTTCCCCAAGAGGGCGAGTGGAAGGCAACCTCATTTTGATGTACTTTTTTTGAATCAAAGTAATAGAAAGAAAAGAGCAACACCTTAGCCTACAAAAAAAAAAATACAAAGTTAATGGGGGAAAATGAAAATAAAAAATATAAATAAACTCCATAGGGTGCACTAGTCTAAATGCCACCAAAGTTATTTTTATTAAATTTTTTATTTTTGAATAATAGTCAAAATGATATGAAATAATGTTTTTTTCAATTTTCATAAAGTGTATGCATGTGCCAATTACGATGATTTTCCCCACTTGGATACACAGCAGAGGGCACCTTTCTTACCCCCCCAACCCTTTTGGACTTAACAAAGGGGGGCAAGGGGAGAAAATTGGTTTCTCAATTCACCACATTGGTTACATGTCTACCCCATATCATATTTAGGGGGTCACTTCCTGATACAAATTAGTACTCTTACCCATTCACCGAATAACTCCATACTACACTTCCTTTTTCCTTCTCACCCCCGCACCATTCATTCATACCCACTTATCTTCCATACCACCATTCACTTACGACTACATGTTGTCCATCCCACCATCCATGTCACCTCCCCTCGACGTCAATTGAGAGTTACCTTTCAAATCACCTGCCAACCGTGTTTGAACTTTAAAAAATTAATCTCTCCTGCAACATATGCATTCCTAATTAATACCTCGCTCCAAAATAGTAATAATTATGTTACAACCCCTATGAATCCCACTATAAAAATATCTTAGAAACATGCAAATTTTCCCTTTCGACACTCACTTGAATTATGAAACTCCAACTTGAAGTGTTTTGAAGTTACCAATGCCATTTGCAAGCCTTTTCCCTCTGCAATGTTCAGTCAACAATACTCTGGTACCAATGTTCATCCAATTCTCCTATCAAAATAAAAATGTCATCACATAAGGGAAAAGGAAATATTCCCGAAGAGAATCCAATGGTACCCCTTGTTCTAGATCTAGATAGGACTCCCTTTATTCATACCCAATACAAAATAGTTGAAACCCAATGCGAATTTGATGTATATGAGCTCCATAATTGGGAAAATGAAAAAAATTACAGCAAAGTGATGATTTAAGCATCTGGGAATATTTCCTCCCTCAATTTACCTTTCCTCAAACTAACATTTTCCCTAAACTCTCTACCTCGTGTCATCACAGCTACCTCCCCAACCAAAAATCAATGATTGCCCATAAAAGTGAGGTCTTCTTTTCCATTTACCAAGAAAGAATTTTCCAAGCCTTGCAGATAAATCTTTAGGCCTCTCTACATCCATTTTCCACTGATGCACTAATGGAGATGTATAATAAACTTATCTTCCCCCAGTGAGCCCACATTTTTCAATGTTTTCTACCTAAGAATTTCAAGTTACCTATAATGAATCCTCCATATTCTAACTCTATTTTCCCATAAATATGCAAAGAATTCATTTCTATGGTTACTTGTTTATTAAGCTATCATACAGACCAGTGGGTAGATGAGGCATTATTATATTTATTTATCAGTGTTTGTAGTTGGTCAGAAGCCTTTGGTTCTTTTATGTTATAGGTGATTCTTATCAGATGTCATACATGAGCAGTTTATCAAATTTAAATATGAAAGGGTGTTCAAACACCAATTAGTTTTAGCATGTCTCATGTTATTTTACGAGGAAGAGAGGTCCAATTTTCATTTGCAAGAGGTGGATGACTAGGGAAATCCATTATTAATCATTCATTAGACTTTACTAGCCAAAACAAACTGACGGGATTTTTCCTTCACTGATTTTGTGGATAAGTTTCTACATGCTTCCTTATGTCTACTCTGCAGTGATGTCATACCAAGAATTTCACCAGAGATTAAGAAAATTCTCATGTTTTGGAGTAGTCAAAAGTTTGATACTATTATTTATACTAAAAACTATACAAAAATCAGAATCTATGGGTCTAAACTCCCCCCATATAGATTACCAAAGCTTGTGCAAGTGAGATTATTTTCTCTAGAATATGCTAGACCAATGTTGAATATGTATGAATTTTTATTTATCTCAAACAAGAAGAAATCACAACTTAAATTAAAGGAAAATGTAGGGCTTTATATTTTAAATACCAAAGTAGCATCAAACGAAGTGGAGGGAATCTTAAAACATATGAAATTCTAACCAAGTTTCACATGGTCTTATGATCGTTTAGGGACTATTTCAAGGCCGAGGGTAGAACATAAGAGAACTCCATATGCACATACACCTAGGCTAGAGATAGAGCTATATGCTAATCAAGAGCGATGGACGAAAAACACTTTGCAAAAGGTTGAACAAAAGTTATTCAATCAATGATATCTACAAAATCCTATCCAAAAAGATAAAGAAAACAAGAGGCCAAGTGAAAGTATGTCCCGTACAGATTCAAAAAATCAATATGCAAATTTTCCTGTCTTTAAGAGAAGAAATAAGGTGTCTAATACCACTACTAAGTCTTATAACAAGAATGACACTCAAGTAATAACTATTGAAGAAGAATCCTCAGAAAAAAAGGACTCACAGGAGAAAAGTATCATGGTCTTAACCGTCATCCCTGCTACTCCATTCACATATGTTGAGGAGACAAATAAGTCTCCTATCTCTTCTACCTCTTAGATTGCAACAAAACAAAGTAGTTTTACAAGGTATTGGGAGATCAAGTTGAAGAATTAAGCTTTAAAGGCTTCAACATATTCAAAATTTTGGAAGAAAACTACCACCACCCAACACAGAATTCTATTCTCATTTGACCTAGAAAAAGGGCAGTTCCAAATGGCCATTTTGGAACCTACAATACTAAAGATTACAAGGCTTCCATATTTTATATTAATACCAAGAAGATCCATCCAATTGATCAAATCAATTTTCATAAGAAAGTAGGATAAATGATCTACTCAAGATAGACTAGTTCAACCATGGTTGCCTCTAAGTTGTACACCTCTTTAAATAATATGCACTTGTAGTTGAAGATTGAAAGATTGTCTTCTCTAACAAAAGACACCATGATTAAAAATTTATAATATTTAATTATGAGACTAGGATATGACCCCAGTGATGTCAATACAGACAAGGAGATATTTAAAAACAAAAATGCATAGATTTAAACCCTTGGGAAATAGCTTAAGGTTTCAACTATAAAACACCCTTAAGCCAAGGAAGTGACTAGTCTGGAGATGGAGAAATAAAATTTGTTTAAAATAATCGTGGAATAAAATGTTCAAATCCACAAAAAGGAATAGGACATGGAAATACCATTTAAGGAAGATGATAAGTTAGAGGTAGTAGGCACATCAAAAACAAGTACATCAACCCAACAAGAAGCACAACAAAAAACATCATCAACTTCAGATTCTTCAAATAAGCTAGCTCAAGCTTTAGAAGAATTATTGTTAACAAATAAGGAAATACAGAAGTTCACAACAACACTCACCAAGATGGAGGAGAACAAGATAAAAGCAAATAATGCATACCTACAAGAGGTACAAAATACTATCAAACGAATTCAGTAGATTCAAAAGTATGAGAGACAATCCCTCATAACTCAAATGTTACCAGAAGCAAAACATAGCATTTGGCACAATATCAATGCAAAATTTACATAATTGTGGCCATCCATTCAAGTTTTTTTGAACAAGAAGAACTGGTATAGATAATTAATGCAACAATTAAAAAAACTAAAGATCATATTGATCACAGGCCAGCGGAAGCACAAAAAATTTTAAGGTTGTTGAAATCCAAGACTAGAGATGATACTGAAAAGATCAATATTCAAGACATGACAAAGACAGTAATGGAAGTCAAAAGAGTCTTGACAAAGAAAAATCCTATAGTGTAGCTAGAAAATAAGTGCAAAGAATTGGAGCTACAACAAACGATTTAACATAAATTTTTCTTTGTTGCAAGGGAAAGGACTTCCAACTCTAAGTAATTCTAATGGAAAATTGATTCTGTTAGAAAATTATCATGATCAATTATGCAACATATTTGCAGATGCATCAAAATTTGCAAAGACAAAAAGAACTATCAGTGGATAATCTTTCATGGAGAGCCTACATCATGATTTCTTTATTCAACATGATATTCCTCATGTATTTTTGAATGATCCATCTTTTGAGACATACACAGATTTAGATGAAAGATTCATAAACGTGGTATTTTTTTATATCCTAGGTGAAGAGAGATGAGACCAATTAATGGAGTTGGTCGAATGAGCACAAAATAAAGCCTACAATTTTGGCAACAAGACAAATTGAAGGGGCCGAAAAACAATTACAGTCAACAATAGATTTCCTTCAAATATTCAACAAAAATGTCAAATTTGTCCATATTTCCTATTACTTAGTAATATTTTAGAAACATCTACATCTTCTTAGTAGATGTTATTTTGTAATTAATTTTATTTGAAGTCTGGATTTATTCAAGAAAATTCTATAAATATATTTTAATAAGACATAGAAAGGTTTGGATTATGTATGAAGAAAGGATCTCTACCTTAATGTAGGTTGTGGATTGTAGTCAATGTAATCAATTTTCAGAAATACAGAGGAAGATTTGTTCCAGGATTCCTGTGTCAAAGAAATGGTGATGTTTATCTCATGTTAAGTTGTTCCTTTGTCTTAGTTTCCATATGGTTTTTGTCTTGATTGTTGCAAGAAGATTGAGAGTTGAATTTACATAAGTCTACCTTGTTATGGCTTGTTTAAACAATATTATTTTTTTCCTCGCGATATTAAATATAAAATTCATTTGAATATTATTTATATTTAATTGATCATCAAACTTTTAATATCAACCACACCATAAATATCTTAAGATCCAAGAGTTTTTCTATCCTTCCCTGTTACAACTACTCTATCTAGTTGTCATTGATTACACAAAATTTTATGACTCCATGACCAATGGACTTTTCTAGCATATTTCAACCAATGTTTTGAAAAACCCACCTCGAACTTTAATACCTAGCCTCAAATATTGAAAGAAGAAATTAAATCATACATAGAGAGCCCTGTCTGAAGCTGGAAGGGCTAGATCCCAACTTTAAAAGTGGTTTTTGGTTACCTTTGTATTTTTCTTCCTCAACCTAGGAAAATTACAGAGTGCTAACACTAGCATCTGATACATGGAAACTATAGCTATAGTACACTATCAGAGCTCATAAATATCTTGGCATGATGTCTCTAAGCCATTCTCTTAATTTAATTCTAAGGGATGCAAGTAATACCAAATATGACCTACTTCTACTCAAGATGGGCTCCATTAACTCATTTTGCACAATCGTTGTCCTTTATATCTTAAACCAATACTTTTTTGTAGTTTTCATTAATCCAATTTCACTAACCTTACTATGTGCATTTACTGAGTTTCTAAGATTATTGCTTATCTCAACTATCACTATGACCAATTTGGCACCCAAAGCCCAATAGTTGTTGACCCGTTCAAACTCAATGGGAGTAGGAGCATGGTGTGCTATCACATATGGCATCGTCACCGTAGATGGGGAACTTCTCCAAAAATTCGTTATCACCTTTCCGTTAGCACCTCTATCTATTTTCTAGCATTAGAACAAGTGTTTTAACCTCCATCTAGGCCTCTAGGTGCTGATTGGCCTTTTAACCTTCCACACTCCTTGTTCTCTCCCATAGGTAAAACCTCATGTTGGTGGTTTAGCCTGTAGCCCTCTATTTTTCATGAAACACAAACCTGAATGCCTGTATGTGTGTAAATTCTTATAAATACTAAATTATAAACTATTTTAGGTGTGGCTCACCTTAAACATGATGCTCTGATGTGAACCCACTTTCCACTTGTTAGTCACACTCGCTTACATGGAAATTTCAGGAACTTTATGTTATTTGTTTTGTCAATTAACAATATGTTCTTTTTGTTCCGTGATAGCCTAGATTCATGATATATTTTATCATTTAATATTAAATTTCCATCCTTCCAACCATCCAGGCTTTTGACCTTATAGACATTGTTCCCATTAGACTCGCTCCAAACTATCCCTTATCACCTATTAAAAGGGTACAAGGCTTCTAGGATTCCGAGCTTCCAAGCTTCTGGGATTTTCTCCCACTCTCACAGGTCCAAACTATCCCTTGTCACTTATTAAAAAGGTTCAAGACTTATAGGCACTACAACCCTAACTTTCGGAGTCCTTACTTTGAATGATAATAACTTTTGACTCATGGGGTCATTTTCATTCTTCAAGATACCATTAGAAATATATTTCGAGGCACTATCGAACTATGCCATTTCCAAGAGAATTTGAGCTAAAATTTAGAGAGAGAAATTCCTTAAGGCATGAAAATATCTAGACATCAAAGTCATTTTATTATGGATTCTCCACTAAGCATGCTTCTATGATGATTTTGTACAAGATACTGAAACAACCATAGGAATCCCCCTAAGCTACACACTAATGTTGACCTACTTAACATCAATGCCAACATACTAAATTCGATTGTCCATTTAGACAAATCCAACTGCACAACATTTTTTAGGTCATAATTTCTTCTACCCATTTTGTGAAGTAACCAATAGTTGTGATGATATATTTATGTTGACTAATTGGATTATATCTATTTCTGTTATGAATTCTAATCCCCTTTGCTAGAATGGAGCTTGGTCTTCATTAGGTTTTAGTGGAAGAGACTTCATCCTTTGTTTTCCCACAACATTTGGCATTTGGGACATGATATTATAGCAACAATAGTTTCTTTAAAGAAATAAGTGAAATCGTATCCATCTATAAAAATTGTATATATTGTCTTTCTATGGTTGATTACTGCCACATATTTTGTGGTGAAACTATAAGGTGATCTGCAACATTCGATCTTTAGTAACATAGGTGCGGAAGACATCGATGGGGTTTTCCAATACAAGCCTCCTCCTATGATATAATACTTAATTTCTCTCCGTTTCAAGGGTCTACATTTGGATTTTAATAGCTCATAAGCGCATTGTAAATTTTGCATAAAGAGTATTAAGTCTTGGTACCAACTCAAATTTTAGAATCGTCTAGTACTTTGTTGATAATTTTCTTTCATGTTGAATTATTTTATTGGTGAAGGTTTATTTACATTCTAATGTACCAAATTGGTGTTAATTGACCCATCTACACATTTCTAAAGGTACATAATTTTCTTCACTAGTAACCTAGCTAATCCATGGAATTTGAGATATTTATGGGTTTAATATCCATTTCATAATCTTGTATCTTGGCTATCCATTTTCCTCATTTTCTATCACTGTCAAGTTGAGTCAGGATATATTTACCTACCTCGAATGATACATATGCGATCATATTTGAGTGAAGTACATATTATCCAAAAGGTTTAAAAGCTTTAACCATCGCATACACCTATTTATTCAAAACATATTTTAGTTATACATCTATCAATGCATAGATAGAAAAGGATATAGATTTTTGAATTCTACTTGGTTTTTCCATAAAAGGACAACTATTGTATGATATGACTTGAAAGAGATAGTTTAAAATTATTTTGACAAATCTACACTCGTAAAGATTGCATCCTCTATAACAACCTTCTTAATATGCTCGAAATATGCACAGGATTTCGGTGTCCACCTAACGTCAATGTTTGTTTTGAGAACGCATGGTATATACTTGAGAAGTTTTGTGGATTTTGTGATAAATATGCATAGGAAATTTATCTTACTGGAAAATGAATAAACTTCCTTCTTATTCCTGAGAAAGTTGATATTTGATATGGCATTTGATGAGCCCCCAAAATGGGTAATTATTTGGGCTCATTTTGCCTCTTATTTTGACTTAATCCACCATTCTCATTAGTTTATTGCATGTTTTTTAATATATTTATGCTAATAGAGTGATTGGGTTAGTCATTTTGTCATGTAGTCTAATGTGTGCGTTATGCAGATTTTTTGGTCAATTTTGGACAAAGTCAAGGGATTTATGAGCAAAGGGCAGCCAAAAATCAAGGAAAATAGGGAAGAGGATTTTTAGGGGGTGTCTCCTTCATTTATGAACCCTTTCCTCAAATCCTCCATCAACAAATCGGAGCACAAAGGTCCACAATAATGCATCCAAGGGACAACTGAGCAAGTCAAGAAGGACCGTTGTTTATCTCCAGTTCTAGGAAGCCGAGTTCCTTGATTTTAGGAGGACTATTGGAGGACTCCATTTGTATAAATAAGGAGGCTTAGAGCCTTAGTAGGTTAACCAATCATTAGTAGAATTTTCACACTTTTTTTGCAGCACTTGTTTAGCTTATTTTCAAGTTCCTTACTGAGAACAATTCATGTAATGTGACTATTATTTTTGATAATGAAAATGAAATAGTTTTTGAGCCAGCACTAATCTCCTTCAGAGGGTTGATTCTCTTGGGTTAGTGCCCAACCCAAGCTCCCTAACACCTTTTACTATGTACTTATATGTTTTTCCTTCAGTTCATGAGTTAATTTCCGTTACATAGATTCATTTTACTTTGTTAGATTAGGTTGTTTTTTATGGTTTGCATAGTTGTTTTTCTGTTTCAGTTGCTCAAGTAGGTCACTGCAATGACAGAATAAGATTAAAAAAGGCCAACAGCAGGCCCTATCTCCTTTCTCCCTTCCTGCGACTATCACTTGAGGTCAAGGCACTTTTGTTGCCATAAAAAAACTTAGTTTTTGCTATTCCATGCAACTACTAGTGTGATAAATTGATTTGGAAAGATTGATATATTGGTTTAGATTTAGTTGCTTAGATCATTTCTTGTTCTTTTACCATATATGTCTTTGCATGCTTTTCTGTTCACAGGTTACTATTCAACATTTTATGTTTGTAGGTCAGAAATTAGCTCAAGTTAGAGAAATTTTTGTTTTCATGGTATAGTTAGTTCTTTCTTTGATCAGTTTTTGTAAGTAGATGTGCAGATGTCTTGCAGGACACCTCAGCTCACCATACATCCATAAAAGAGCCAACACTAGCTCACCTCTCATATATTTCCCAAGTCATTCGCAACATTTCGCCAATCTGCCCTAATTTCTGCATTTTTCCATAAACTGCCCTCTTGCCATTTCAACAAATCCAAGCATCGTGTTCTTTATTGATATTCCTTGACAAGTTATAGTCACCTCAATATCTTCATCTACCATTTAGTTACCCTTTTCCATTATTTTTCCACCTTCAAAACAACAAAAATAGCTCTCGGCATCCTCCTGTAGATCCTCGTGTAGATCCCCTGCAGCCTCCTGTAGAATTTCCTGTGAGTGGTTTTTCGAAGTCCGATTACTATGAAAGTATTCAGAAGGGTACTATGGGCTTCTTGGGGCCTCTCCAAACCTTCCTACACCTTTGCAAAAACCAACTCCACCTTCGTTCACCACCAAACCTCTGCACAATCACAACCAGATAAACCATAAGCATAATAATTTCACATAAAGACATTCAAAAGCACAAAAATATGTTTTCTTCTCATTTATTTTCAAAAGTAGCTTGAATAAATTCCATTTACCTTTTCAATAGTCAATTCCACTCATTTCATCAATTTCCATCTCTTTTCTTACAAAAGTAGGGTTAATAGGGAAATTAGAGTTTGCTAGGGTTTGTGTTACATTTCAGTTTTCCTTCACTTTCTACAAATAGAATAGCCTCTTTAGAGTTAGATTTATTTCATCATAGTTAAAAGCTTCTTCTGAGAATTCATAGATGTTGGCTTAAGCTCCTAGTCGACTTGCGCCAGCTGACCAAGTGACAGCCTGCAGTAAGAGCTAGTACTTGTGCATATAGTATCGTCGCTTCCAAGTTTGTTATGAACTATCGAGTTGATAAAAGTAAAGTAGGAAGCCCCAGGAGTTGTAGCATTATTGTTGCAATATTGGTACTCACCATCTTTTTGGTTCCGTTTCTAGGGAACCGTTAGAGTATTTTGTGATTACTGCTTTCTTCTATTTTCTACTACAACATTCTGCTAAGTAGTTTATTTCAGTAAAAGTAGAGTAGTTGTTACATTTCAATTTTGCAATTTCAATTCTGCAAAAGTAGATTAGGCATTTCCCACTTTTATTTCAATTCTACAATTTCCATTTCAGCAAAATATATTAGTCATTTCCTGCTTTCATTTCAATTCTACAATTTCAATTTAGGAAAAGAAGATTAGTCATTTCCTGCTTTCATTTCAATTCTGCAATTTCCATTTCAAAAAAATTAGATTAGTCATTTCCTACTTTCATTTCAATTCTGCAATTTACGTTGTAGCAAAGTATATTAGTCATTTCCTTGCTTTGATTTCAATTCTACAATTTCATTTCAGCGAGTTCATTTCAGTTAGTTGCAATTTGTTGTTCAATCCATTTCAACTTTGCAGGTACATGAAGAAAAAAACAAAAACACATAAAAAGAGATTTCCTTTCATGCCCTGTAGGAATAGAGATAATTCAGGGAAATTCCTACCCAACATCCCCACCACATCACTAAGTCACCCTTCTCTCTTCTTTGGTGGTAGTGATCCAGAAGAGCCTATAGGTGAACCACTAGAGATATATGAAGATCCTATAGCAAAAGAAGAGCAACAAACCATTCCTCCTGAGACCATGGCTGAAAACAGAAATGTTAGAGGGAGTAGGGAAAGAAGAGAGGGTACCTTTCCCATCCGAGAGACCAATGGGGACACTAAAATGAAGAACATAAGTCCTTCAACCTTACCTCACTTCCATGGGTTGACTACCGAAGATCCTGATACCTTCTTTCTTGAATTTTTTGTTATCTATCGAACCTATGACTATGCAGAAGATGAGTAAAAGTTGAAACTGTTTCCTTATACCCTCAAGGATGTAGCATTGTGCTGGTTCATGGGGTTACCTAGAAACGACATCACAACTTGGGCTTAGATGTAGAAAGAATTTAACAACAAATACCAGGACTACTGTAGGTCAAATGATACCAAGAAATAAATCTTCTGAATGACCATGGGAAGCGATGAATCCTTAGAAGACTATGAAGAGAGGTATCAACTTAGTTATAAAAGGGCCAAGTGCACACTTGACCCTGAATCTATGAAGTTGGTCATGCTTAGACGGGTCCTAGAATACCTTCTGGATACCCTCCATTTGCTAGCTAGGGGGGAATCTACCAACTACCTTGTGATGACATAAAGACTGTGTTTAGAAACCATTCTAGGGCAGCCAGAAAGGGAGGTAGGGGAAATCAACCCTTAGCCAGTACATTCTCATCTAGTTCATCCCTAAGAGGTGAGTTTGAAAATCTGCTCGAAGATTTTAAGAGTGAGATGAAGCAGACTCTTGCCATGCAAATGGACACCTTGCATATCAAAAGAAAACAAGAGGAAGCAGAGAGGGATTTTTCCATCTTTTGTCCTAGGTGCACCAGAAGGAATCCTAGGCATGGATGTCCATTGAAATCTATAGAAGCATGTTCAGTCTGTGAAGAAGACCATTCTAAAAATTAGTGTCATTCCTTTCCCGGACTTAAAGTTGCATACCAGGGGACCGAAGGAGCCACTGAACCACTTTATTTCATTAACCAAAGGAGGCCACATGGGCCTAGACCTTACCAGTAGGGAATGCAAGGGACATTCCAGACATATTATAACCCCAATCAAGCCACATCCATGCATTCATTCTTGGGGTCCCCCAAATCATCCTTCCTGGTCCACACCCCCTCCTTGGTCATATCCATCTCAATACCATGCTCAAATAGTTTCTCATTGATTTCACTCGTATGCTCAGCCATTACCTCAATGGAATGCACCTCATCAGGAGTGGAGGCCCCAGTACAACTCTTCTCCTACTCTTTTACCTCCACAACTTGCTCAACCACAACCATTACCTTGTGCTCCACCAAGGCAACCCAAAATACCTGCTCAATCGAACTCCAACCTGAATAACGGACAGGCCCAGTAGGTATATAGTGGGGAAACATCATGCCCGACCTATGCTGTGGAGATTCAAGAGATTAACCTACGATCTAGGAAGGTTCTCCTAGATAACCAACCTCCTCGTAAGGAGGATGTGGAAGAAAAACAAGAAGTGAACCAAAAGCCACTCCACCATTTCTTGAGAGATTAACTAGAACAACACCACCTGCCCCAAAAAAAACTACACTTCTGGGAGAATTGAAACAATTATGCACAAAATTACTGCCTCTCCAAGCCATGAAGGATGTGCCTATATACAACAAGATAATTAAGGAGAAGTGATTTAGGCACCGAGGCAGGTGGAGGAGAGATTCAAGAACTATCAATTTCATAGGATAATTGTCTAACCTGATGTTGGGGTAGGTAATCTTCCTACAATATCTAGACCTTGGAAGCCCTGTAGTTGATGTCCACATCAATGGCACCATAATCCCCCATACCCTGATTCATCTAGGGACTGCCATTAATGTGATGACCAAGGACACTATGCTCAAGATCAACCTTCAGGCCTCCTTGAGAAAGACCACAATAGTACTACAGTTAGCAAACCACTCCACCGTGACCCCTGAGGGGATTGTGGAAGATGTAATGGTCTCCATCAATTCTTGGGAGTACCCTGCTAATTTCTTGGCTCTCCAACCAAAGGCAAAGCTCATCGGGTATCCTCTCATCATAGGAATACCCTGGTTGGCTACTGTAGATGTCTACATCATTTATCAAGCTGGGAACATGACAATCAAGAATGGGAATATGTCCAAGCAACTAGTCCTATATCCTCCTACCTAGCCTTTGTTAGAACATGATTTACCTCTCTGCTTGGAGGAGGAATATGAGGCTGAAGTCTATTCCACACCATTTCGTGTAGTGGAAGCTACCATGGAAGGGGGCCCACAAACCAAGGATGATCTTATTGAAAACTTGATTCAGAATCCACCCCCCAGTGTGTTGTCATTAGAAGAGCTCGTGGAAGAAACCCAAGCCAATCCTTTAGTTGATCTCTTTGTGGCTGACTCAACTTCTCTCCGAGTTAATAAAGTGTAATTTGGCCCAGAAAGAACCTTGAAGATCAACTCATCCCTATCCACCTCTCAGGAGAAAGGACTGTGTAGCTTATTAAAAAACCACTTGGATGCTTTTTCCTGGAGCTATAAGGAGATGAAGGGAGTGCACTCTTTAGTCTGTACTCATCAAATTTAAGGAAGATTGCAAACTATTCAGGTAGCCTCAAATGAGGATGAATCCAACCCTTAACGAAATTGTCAAAGAACAACTAATAAAGTTATTGGATGAAGGATTCATCTACCCTATCTCTGACAGTGAATGGGTCTCTCCTTTGGTGCTAGTTCCAAAGAAAAATGGGAAGTGGAGAAGCTGTGTCAATTATTGGGAACTAAACAAGGCCACCAAGAAGGATTATTTTCCTTTTCCTTTCATAGATCAAGTGTTAGGTGGCCTGGTAGGGAAGAAGCTTTTCTCCTTCCTAGCTAGGTTTAGTGGGTACAACCAGATCCAAATCAGCCTAGAAGACCAAGATAAGACCACTTTCACTTGTCCTTGGGGTACCTTTACATATTGGTACCTTCCTTTTGGATTGTAAAATTCTCCTGCCACTTTCTACAGAGCAGTATTGAGTATATTTTCTGAACTGGTTCATGATGCAATGGAAATCTATATGGATGACTTTACCCCTTACGGTTCCAACTTCTACGAAACTTTGTCTAACTTGGGAAAAGTTTTTGACAAGTGTATTGAAATGAACCTATCCCGCAGTCCTGAAAAATGTGAATTGCTGATCACTGAAGGGATCATGCTAGGTTGTGCAATTTCTCAGCAAGGATTATAGGTCGACCCCAACAAAATTTCCATCATCCATAGGGTCCCACATCCTCAAAGGGTAAGAGATGTTCGAAGTTTCCTAGGTTTAGTAGGGTATTACAGAAGATTCATTAAGGATTTTAGTAAGGTAGCCTCTCCATTGTTTGGTCTTTTAGGAAAAGATGTTAAGTTCATATGGACTGACAACTGTCAAGAGGCTCTAGATACCTTGAAAAGTAAACCGGTGATTGCCCCAAATTTGAGATGTCCAAACTTGGCCATACCTTTCCAGATTCATACAAATGCCTCGAACAAAGTGATAGGAGAAGCCTTAGGGAAAATAGAAGCTGCCTTATGTCATATATTTTGTAAGTAAAAACTTTTCAAAGTAAGAACTAAACTACACTATAACTAAGAGGCAGCTCCTAGCTGCAATCCATTCCCTAAATAAGTTTAGACACTACACCACTGGCTATCAAACATTTGTACAAATTGATCATGCTGCAATTAGGTATTTAATGAACAAACTAGATGTAAATGCTCACATTATTAGATGGCTTCTTTTATTGCAACAATTTGATTTAACCATTGTTGATAAGCCGGGAAAGGAAAATGTTGTTGCTGATTTTTTGTCTAGAATAGATCTGTCTGTAGGTGAAGAAGGAATCATGGATGATCAAATGCCAGATGAACACCTATTTTCTATCTCAGTACTCTCTATGTTGTTTTTTGATATAACAAATTACTTGGTTTCAACACAGTTCTCGTCACACCTGTCCTCAAAAGAGAAGGGCAAGATCGTGAGAAAAAGTGCCCCTTTCACCTAGTTTGGGGGCAATCTCTTCAAGCTTGGCCCAAATCAGGTTTTAAGGAGATGTGTCAGGGAGGAGGAAGTTTTTGACATTCTTCCAACTTGTCATGATGGGCCTTGTGGGGGCATTTTGTAGCAAAGAGGACTGCCTCCAAAATACTGCAAGAATGTTACTATTGGCCCACTCTTCATCAAGGTGTAAGGAAATATATCAGCCAATGTGACTGATGTCAAAGGATGGGGAAACCTACTCCAAGGGATGATATTCCCCTGCAACCTCAAGTGACTATCGCGCAATTTGAGAAGTGGGGCATGGACTTTGTGGGTCTTTTCAATCCTCCTTCAAAGCAGAAATCTTACATCATTGTGTGCACTTATTATCTGACAAAATGGGTAGAAACAAAGGCGATCAAGGCAGCAACAGACTGATTTTTTGAGAGAGAATATCTTCTACAAGTTTGGATATCCAAGATAATTAGTCATGGATCAAGGGAGTTATATTACCTCCAATCTGATCGAAGACCTACTCACACATCACAAAATTAAGCAGAGAACTTCCACCCCTTATCATTCACAAGCAAATGAACAGGTGGAAGTCACTAACAAAGATTTGGAATAGATTTTGACCAAGGTATTGAGCAACAATAAGAAAGATTGGGTAGGTCAATTGGCTGAGGCCACTTGGGCCTATAACACCACTTGGAAGACCACCATAGGGTTCACACCTTATGAGCTAGTCTACGGGAAGAAGGCTTTCTTGTCAATCGAATTTGAATATAACACACTAAGGGTGGTAGCTCAACTGGACCTAGATCTTAGCCATGAAGAAAAGGAAAGGTTACTTCAGCTAAATGGATTGGATGAACAGAGATTGTAGGTGCCGCTCCACTCAGAGGTAGTCTAGCTTCAAAGGAAAATATGGCATGACAGACACCTCAAAGAGAAACAATTCTAGA
The DNA here is from genome assembly GCA_000404065.3 of Pinus taeda. Taxonomy (NCBI): domain Eukaryota; kingdom Viridiplantae; phylum Streptophyta; class Pinopsida; order Pinales; family Pinaceae; genus Pinus; species Pinus taeda. The sequence continues at coordinate 18,120 of APFE031586256.1, read as the reverse complement.
AAGTAGATTGGGCACTGTTGTATGATTCAATATATAAAGATTTCAAGGGAAAACTAAGGACAAGATGGCTAGGACCATACACAATAGAAAGGTGGAATGACAATGGTTCAATTCTAATCAGGGCCATCGATGAATAAGTCCTCCCCATACTTGTCAATGAGCATAGGTTGAAAATCTAAAGGAAGCCCCTCTCCAAGAAAGAATTCATTGAGAATCTGAGTAAAACAATGCTGGTAGTTGAGCAAGTTGTTGGAAATAATACTAAGAGGGAGGGATGAATCAGTATTATCAAATCAGTATAACTTTTTCATTTCAATATTAAGATTCATATATGCTACTTCAATTAAGGAAAACCACGTGTATACGCAACTGTGTGTAGTGAAACAAGCATATATATAGTAAACTTATGATTTAGTTAGTTGATCCTTAATGAGTGCATCAGACCATTATTAGCCATATGAATAGTGAGAAAGAGCAGTAAAACAAGACAGATCATCACACACAAGAAGCACACATGAACACCATGATATAAGGTGGAAACCCAATGTGGGTGAAAACCACATGTTGCAATTTCTCTCTATCTTCTTTTAATTAGAAACTTCTTTTTACAATGTATCTATACTGGTGCAGTCTTATACCAATATGCAGGCTACTACCTGCAGAAGGCTGCAACCTTCCCTTGTTCTCCAGACTCTCCTGGAAGGGAGCGACAACCCCTTTAGCTCTTGTACTAGCTGATGTACTAGTATGTAGGTGCTGGCCTACAGAAGGCTACAACCTTCTCTTTTCTTCCGGGGACCATGTTTCATAAATTTTCATACTGGATCCATAAATACAAAATAATCACCACTGCAATACAATCATCAATTTCTGAATCACCCAATACTTGAATTACTGAAACCCTGTGATCAAAACATAGTTACCAGAACACATACCAAAGCCCAGAACTCTACAAAAACCACTAGAACCAACAGTAACCTGAAACATCAAATCTCATAATGTATACACTACCTGAATGTGTTAAACCAACGTGTATACGCTCCTTCACCAGAGAGAACCCGCGTACAGATCTGAAGATAATTACTTATACCTTCACTGCAATTTCCAACTTGATCAACTGCATAGGAGCATCCTTGATTCAGATCGAGCCAAGCATTTCAAACCCATAACCAGTATACTAGATCTCCCTCTTCATTAGATAGTCACCACACTTACACCCTTGGCCTAATGATCTTCTCCTTATATAGGTTTAGGATTCTCTCAATACCATGGTCCAAAACCATGTAGAACCAATACATTGGACCTAATACCTCGGGTCAACACTTCGGACCAAATACCACGGACCAATACCAAAATACCATGGACTAAATACCACGAACAAAAACTTAGATTTCCAACATGTATGTGCCTTTCCTTTTGTGAACTTGCGTATGTACTTATACAGTCTTTTTGTCTTCTCACCCACGTGTATACACACTTTTATCAAGGCTAACCCGTGTATATCTCTCTCTTGACCTGCTGTACTAAGATCTATCCTCTGATTGATTTGCCACCAAGGACAACACCTGTATCATACCTCTGAGCAAGTTGCCATCAAGGACAACACCTATATCATAATGCCAACACAAGTCTCTCCCTCCACTCCACCCACACCTTAAAAAAAAAAGAAAAAAAGGAAAATAAATGAGGAGAATAAAAGATCCCTACATGAAAACCTCCCCTTGGAGGCGCCTAGGGCAGGCAGTGAGGGTGAAAACCTCCTGTAGGTGCTCCAACTATCTCAAAAAAAAAAATTTGAGAAAAAAGAAAAAACAGGAACAAAAAAAATTAACTTTTTTTGAATACTTTGTAGGTTGCACGAGTGTCACAGAAGAAAATTTGACATGAATGAGCCAAATACACCTCTGATAGATCATTTATCCATCACTATTGTCTTTCTCCAGTCCATGTTCTCAAATTTTCTGGAAATTATGCATCCTACAAGAGTCTCTGTGCATTCTACAGGAGTCTCCTATAGAAATCACAGAGAGCTCAAAACCAAGTTCAGAAAAGGATCAGAGTGGTGGAAACTTGTCCAGAAGACCTGTGGACCCCCTAGCACCATGCAATCTCCTAACTCTCTATTCCATACCTGCACCCTTGCATTTCCACTTGCTTCTTTCTTCCCTACACAGAAAACACAAAAATCCTATTTCTTTTGTTTAAAAAAAAATGAAGAATAAACAAGCAACATTCGTAACTTATTTCTTACCTAGTGCATACCAGCTATTTTTCCTTGACCAACAGAACCTTCCTCAACTATCTCTCCATTCCTTACTCAAGCCTAAGCCAAAAGTTTTAGAGGGAGAAGCAGTTACAAGAAATCCTGCCGGATTCCTATAATAGCTGATCCCCTTAAAAATCGGGCTCCAAAGGTAGGGTTAGTGCAACCACAGATGATAAAATGCACAAGGAACTAGTCCTGATTAAAGGTCACCAACATGAGGTAGCCAAGCTACCAATTCAGAAGCTACGGGTGCTAATAACAGCAATCCATGAACAAAACACCAAAGTCTGAGCATGTAACAACACGGTACTGACTAACAGGTAAGTGACGAAAACAATTCCTTTATTGCATGAGTATAATTTAGAAACTACATGGAGAAGTGAGATGGTTGTGATTAAATGAGATCAATGGCTAGATAACTGGCCACCCATGTCCATTTCAAACAACACCCCTCGTCCAGTTCAAACATCGCCTTGTGAAGTTGAAACAACGCTCAGTGGGTGTAATCAACACATGTCTTCAGTCAACTCGAGAAGAAAACTCAAAACAGGTAGTGGTGGTGGCATATAATGGGAATGATGGAAGCGATTGTGGGCAAGAAGCATCAAGATTCATTATGGCAATAAAGTAGGGACCAATGGTCCGAATGGGGATAACATACCCTTCCTTCCACCTCAGCTCATCACCGCTGAACATGCTTGTAAGCTTAAGTACACTGCAATCAACTGCCTTCAACACCTTTGTTTCATTTGAATCGATGAATTCTCAGCTGTAACAACCTACCTACCACCTCTAGAGCCTCGAAATAATCACTCTCTATCATTTTTAGAACCCTTTTGCTTATCGTGTTGTACAGGAGCATTATTGGACTCTACAGGAGTGGAAACACGGTCCTACAAGAGCTCTTTTATAGGAGGGCCAGTGAGTAGGATCGCAGAGGAAAATTCAGGATTTTATGCGAAATTCGAGCTCCAAAAGGTAGGCTGAGTAAAACCCACTCTGCATTTCATATATCTACAAAAGTTCGTGGGATTTGAAGTGAAGTATTGAGTTGAAAAAAAAGGAAAAGTGAGAACAGAAGTCTACCTGTGTTTTTTTTTATAAATATATACAGTTTCTCCATTTACTCTCTGCACTGAAATTCTGTATCTTTCTCCTCCATGGTATTCTCCTGTGTAAAGAGATGATGCAACTCTAGAAAATTAAGTAGTGAATTTGCATTGGGTAGTCTACTTATTTTTTGAAAGGAAAAAACACTATTATGTATACTCTCTGTTTTTTTTAAATATTGTTTCCTCAAATAGCCCGAGAAGCAAATTCAGTTTGAGAATAAAGTTTGAAGGGAAGGAAAGTTGCAGTTTGTTTTTTTTAAAAAGGAAGAACATGAAAAACTCTCTCTCTGGTTCTAAAAAAACCTAAGCTATTCCTCTGTTTTCGGGTTTGAAATTTGTTTCCTTCCTCCTCACCTAAAACATTCCAGCAGTCTTTGAACATCATGACAGGGGGCTTTTTTAGAAAGGAGCCTATGAATTCAACGAAGCTGCATGAACATCTAGAAGCGATAGCCCTCTTTTTCCAGGGAAAATTGGATGCCTTTCTTTGAAAATTTTTATGGGTATGATGAGGAAGTCACAGAGGAATTTTTATTGTCTTTAAAACCTGACTCAAAAACCCATGCCACTGTCAGTCTTAGAGGTCTAACCATAGAACTTACACCAGAGTTCATCAACATGATTACAAGTCTCGCACTTGGACTCCCCTAGAGCAAAGAAGAAAAACCACTAGGTCAAGTGGCTAAGAAGACCTCTTTCCAGCCCGATTAACATCCTGTGGAGGATAAGAATGGCATCAGGAGGACAAGTATACCTTATCCATGGGGTGAGGTCAGGTATCAGATCATGAAATATATCTCATGTGAAGGAAGATATAGCATATTCTATGGGTATCATTGCAGATGTTACAGGAGTTAAGATATCGCATGGAACTTCCTACATCCAGAAAACTTAGTCTTCCATATTTTATCATCCAATTCTTAATAGAATTTAGTACCAAACAAAAGACAGGGGTTCCAAACCAATTGGCCCACCATGGGCTAATTAGATTGCTGGTGGAGGATGCCCTCCACACTTACACAATCACCATAGCCTGGGAGATTTTTAGGAACATGACTAAAGAGGATGATATAGAAACTCTCACTGATGACCTTAGTCCATCTGGAAGTGAAGAGGAGGAACAAAAAGGGGAAACTGAGAAGGAAATCCATGAAGAAGAACATAACATTCAGTTGGAAGAAGAGGAACCCCACACAAAAGAATAAAAACAAAGAGGAAAGGAGAAACATGACACCACCATAGATGAACCTAAAGCAGAGAAGAAGATAGCCTCAAAAGCAGAAAAAGGGAAAACCACAACAGAGAAAAAGAAGAGGACAAGAACTGAAGAGAAGAAGCCTAAGACAGTTCAGAAAAAGACTGCCACAAGAAAGGAAAAAACTCAACGAGCAGAGGAGAAAACAAAATCAGAGACAACAGACACAAAACCAGTAGAAATAGGCAAAATATCAAATGAAGAAGAAGAAACACAACAAGAACAAGTGTCTTGTGAGACACTAGCATGAGAGGTAGCAGTTGTTCTTGCTGCACTTAGTACTCTAGCCAAGCCCAAAGGGAAAAGGAAAAGACAACCATCTATGTACTTCAAGGCTCGAAAGAGCACCAGAATCAAGATGGGGAAGCCTCAACCACCTTCGAAGGAACCCATCATCATTGAGGATGTCCCTACTACAACAAGGGAGGAATCTCCCTCCAAAACCCCCATCACTTACGAGAGAGGAAGTCCTAAGACTTCTACTTGGAAAGAAAGAATCGAACTAACGGACTCTAAAATAGTCCTACAGGAGATGCAGACCTCTCTATAGGAGACATTGGCAAAGCTCCAAGAGACTAAAAAACTTGAAAAGAAGGAAGAAGAACAGACCAAGGAGGAAGACAAGGCAAAAGAGATACCCGAGCCTAGACCTCAGCCTAACTTAGGCTCTTACTACAACCTTCTGGAAGGTGGGAAGATCATCCCACAAAAGTTTGCAATCCTTCTTTTCTTTGAGCTAGAAAGGGAAAGAGTCAGGACACATACATGCATGCAGATTGCAAAATCAAAAGGGGTGGAAGACATTGGGCACATGGAAAACAAATTGAGGGAAATGGGAAAAGAATTGAGCATGGTCAAGCATACAAAATGCATCAAAAGAGTTCAATTAGAGGCAGAAAATGAAATGTTCAAGAAGTAGCTAAAGGAAGAGAACCTCAAGGAGGAAATGAACTATCAATCTTAAAATCATAGCAACAAGAAGAGGAATCCCAGGCAAATAGTGAGACATTGATAAAACAACAATAGGAAAGGGAATCCTAGGCAGAAAATGAGGTGTTGATTTTGAGAAGGCAGCGATAGGAAAAGGAAGTCCAGTTAGCTTGCATGGCCAGCTGGGCTATGGAGGCATTACAGTGCAGGCAGCCAACCAAATCATATGTAGTGTACCTCAAGGATTAGTGGCTCCAATTTCAGATCAAGGCACTGGCCTAGAGGGGCACAATACCTTTTCAGGATTATGGCCAATTCATGCACCTATGTGATCAGAGTTTAACTAAGGACAAAGTGAAGCTAGCAGAGTTTTACTTGCACAACATGGAACTTAATAACATGAACTTATGGGATCTAAATGCTGTGTTGGGAGACTTCTAGCTAATGGCCATGGCATCTTGGATGAGCCATGAAGAGAAAAAGATAGTGGAAATCTAGGAAATCATGGAAAAGGAATTGAATGGACCCCTGATGATTAGATCAGAACTAGCAGAGCCCATGGTTCTCATCTATGCCCACCAACACCTTGCAGCCAATACTCATGTTGTCCCTGACTATGTTGACAAACAAGCCTAGGCTATTACTCATTTCAAGGACATCGAGAGATTGTTTGGAGATGACTGCATTCATGCCTGCATGAGAAGGTCGAATACATTGCCAGACAGCCTACAAATGAGGAATTATCACTCCCCAAATAGGATGGGGGAAGCCACGAGGAGAATGCCCCTGTATAAGAACTAAATGAAAAGTTTGAAGGCCAATTGAATTGGCCACAAATTCAGTCCTCCACTGCTACTAGGATTGCTGGATGGAGTAAAAGAGGAGGAAGAATAGAAATAGTGGGAAGAAGTGGATAGGAAGACAAGTTTCCATGATAAAGAGGAAGATATCACATCAGAGGCATGGGATGTTATGGAATCTATCAGAGCCATCAAGGATGAAGAGTTAGACTAGTTGCTCAAATGATGAGCAACCCATTTAGTAGGCAGGTGATGATGAGCCCCAGAAATGAGTAATTATATGGGCTCATTTTACCTCTTACTTGACTTAATCCACCATTCTCATTATTTTATTACATTTTTTTGAATATATTTATGCTAATAGAGTGAATTGGGTTAGTCATTTTGCCATGTAGTCTAACGTGTGCGTTATGCATATTTTTTGGTCAATTTTGGACAAAGTCAAGGGATTTATGAGAAAAGGGTAGCCAAAACTCGAGGAAAATAGGGAAGAGGATTTGTAGAGGGTTTCTCTTTAATTTATGACCCCTTTCCTCAAATCCCCCATCAGCAACTCGAAGCACAAAGGTCCACATTGATGCATCCAAGGGACAACGGAGCAAGTCAAGAAGGAATGTTCTTTATCTCCAGTCTAGGAAGTCGAGTTCCTTGATTTTAGGAGGAGTATTGGAGGATTCCATTTGTATAAATAAGGGGGCTTAGAGCCTCAGTAGGTTAGCAAGTCATTAGTAGAATTTTCGTACTTTTGTGTAGCACTTGTTCAGCTTATTTTTTAGTTCCTTTCTGAGAACAGTTCATGTAATGTGACTATTATTTTTTATAATGAAGATGAAACAATTTTTGAGCCAGCATTATTCTCTTTTAGAGGGCCGATGCTCTTGGGTTAGGGCCCATTCCAAGCTTCCCAACACATCTTACTATGTACTTATATGTTTTTTCTTCAGTTCATGAGTTAATTTCTGTTACATAGATTCATTTTACATCGTTAGATTAGATTTGTTTTGATGGTGTGCATAGTTGTTTTTTTGTTTCAGTTGCTCAAGTAGGTTACTGTAGTGACAGAATGAGATTCAAAAAGGCCAAAGTAGGCCCTGATCTCCTTTCTCCCTTCTTGGGACTATGATTTGAGGTCAAGGCACTTCTGTTGCCACCAAAAACACAATTTTTTCTCTTCCATGCAACTGCTACTGTGATAACTTGATTTGGAAAGATTGTTATATTGGTTTAGATTCAGTTGCTTAGATCATTTCTTTTTATTTTACCATAGATCTCTCTGCATTCTTTTCTATTCACAAGTTACTGTTCAACATTTTCTGTTTGTAGGTCAGAAATTATGTCAAGCTAGAGAAATTTTTGTTTTCATGGTATAGTTAGTTCTTTCTTTGATCAGTTTTTGTAAGTAGATGTGCAGATCTCTTGTAGGACACCTCAGTTCACCATGCATCCATAAAGTAGCCAACACCCGCTCACCTCTAATATATTTCCCAAGTCATTCACAACATTTCACCAATCTACCCTAATTTCTGCGTTTTTCGATAAATTGCCGTTTCACCATTTGGACAAATCCAGCCATCCTGTTCTTTCTTTATCTTCCTTGAAAAGTTATAGACACCTGAAAACCTTCATATGGTGTTCCGTTACCATTTTCCATCATTTTTCCACCATCAAAACCCCAAAAATAGCTCTCGGCCTACTCTTACAGATCCCCTGTAGCCTACTATAGAATTTCCTGTGAGTGGTTTTTCAAAGGTCGATCACTATGAAATTCTTCAGAAGGGTAATAGGGGCTTCTTGGTACCTTTCCACACCTTCCTCAACCTCTGTCAAAACTAGCTCCACCTTCCTTCGCATCCAAACCTCTGCACAATCATAAGCAGATAAATCACAAGCATAATGATTTCACATAAAGACACCGAAAAGCACAAAAATATGTTTTCTTCTCACTTCTTTTCAGAAGTAGCTTGAATAAATGCAATTTAATTTTTCAGTAGTCAATGGCACTCATTTCATCAATTTCCATCTCTTTTCTTGCAAAAGTAGGGTTAATAGGGAAATTAGGGTTTTCTAGGTTTTGCTAGGGCTTGCGTTACATTTCAGTTTTCCTTCACTTTCTGCAAGTATAATAGCCTCTGTACAATTAGCTTTGTTTCATCGCAGTTAAAAGCTTCTTTTGAGAATTCATAGAAATTGGCTTAAGCTCCTAATGGACTTGCATCAACTGACCAAGTGACAGGCTACAGTAAGAGCTAGTACTTGTGCATACAACACTGTCACTTCCAAGTTTGTTACAAACTATCAGGTTGATAAAAGTAAAGTAGGAAGGCTGCAGTAAGAGCTAGTACTTGTGGACACAACACCATCACTTCCAAGTTTGTTACAAACTATCGGGTTGATAAAAGTAAAGTAGGAAACCCCGGGAGCTGTAGCATTATTGCTGCAATATTGGTGCTTGCCAACACCTACCTTTTCTAGATCAATCTTCACTCTGTCCTTGGAGACTATGTGTCCTACAAATTTCCTTTCTTGAAGAAAAATTAATTACGTCTTGTGATTTAGGGAAAGGCCAAATTGTTTTCGCCTAAACAATGCATGCCTCAAATGATCCAAATTTTTGTGATCTAATTTAGAAAAAATAGTAATGGCACCTGAATAGATAATTATGAATGTGCCCTTCCCTCCCATAAACACGATATGCATATCTCTTTGGAACATCGTTGTTGGGCCACTAAATTATCATTATTATTATTCTTTCTTGACACATATTTCATCCATTTCTACCATTATTTATCATACCATTTATCATAATTTATCATATAATTCCATTTTATAATTATTTATGCTCTTCTCGGTAAATAGAATTTGTTCTTATTTACTTTTAATAAATTAAATATTATTACGCATGATTTGGCTAATGATGGTTTACTAACTAATTTGTTTTTACATCACTCATGATTTTAGCTGTGAAGATCTCATCCAGATTGGAATTTTGATCTCCAAGTCATAGTCAAATATTCCAACTCAGAAATTCACTAAGATAAATGTCACAATTTTGCACAACAAAGCAAATTAGCGTTCTAGTGAGATTTTTTCCGAAATTCAGTCTAGATTGAGAGAAACTCAAGGTTCTCTAAAGGAGATTTTCCCAGATTCGTTGTTGTGGTCATTTTCCAAATTATCCCAATTACAATACCATATTCGACTTGTTTAAACTAAATCATGGTAGAGAGATATTTTAGATATGATCTTCTTGATTAATTTGTTGTGGACAATCTATAATTGTATGGGAAATAAATTTGTAATCAATTTAGTTGTAATTTTCCCCTTCTCTTTTTATATTTAAATGACGACAAAAATCAGAGAGGTGGGTGGACAATTTCAGGCAAGGATAAGAGCTTCATTTTGTTATAATTATTTCTCCGAGATATTTTAATGGAGGAAGTTATCCATTGAATTCTACATTTGTTATTCGTAAGTTGATATGAATTATTTTTCAAAGAAAAATTAACTCTTGGGTAGCTGGGCCTACTACCTTGGATGTGGTATTGCCTTGAACATGTAAAGTACTTTAATTTTCTGCGATTTTTTTTTTTTTTTTAATTTATTGTTGTTTCTTTGAATTTCAATTTGTGTTCCTTAAACTAAAATTCGTCTTTTCTTTAAGTAATTTGTTGTTTGCTGCACTTTTCAGATCCATTGTTTCCTACAATTTATAGATTTCTATTAAGTCACTGCTCTAGATTAACATTTGATTTTTGTTCAGTGCAATAGGTTAAAGTTTCAATTCAACAATGTGTGATTTAATTTATTATTCATTCAAGTTGCGTGATTATCATATTTCATTTTCCTTTCATTTACTTTCTTCTATTTAAATTTAGTATAGTTATTCATGTCTTACATTTTATTTCTTGTTGAATGAGATTGATGTTGTAAAACACAATAATTTAGAACTAGTGTTAGTTGTTGGTAGTTGTTGCATATACTTTTTTGATTTCGTTGAAAAACAATATGTTACTCAAGTTGATTATTAATGTCTCAGTGATTGGTTCTTTTTATACTAAGAAATTAATTTCCCCTTCTTTTTGGTGTCTTTGTCGGGGAAGCAATGAAATAACACTACCACAATTATATCTAGTTGTAAATGAATTCCTAACTCCGAGACGGTTGCACATTAAATATAGAAGGTAAGAACCTATGCATGCAACCTAGTTAACTTATAGTGAGATATGCCCTCTATAGGTAGTTTTGGGTCATATAGCATGCATGCATAGAAGTAGGAATATTAGATGTATACATTTAAAAATAGAAATAATATAATTTCACTTAAGTGGTGTTGTGAAAACCACCCATTCCACTAACCAATTTGTAGGAACATTTGAAGGAGAAATCGTTGGTAATAGTTATAGACAAAATTCTTCTCCATTTTTGAAATTTTCTACAAGAACAAGATTTATAGGAACTGAAATTAGTAATTTTGTAAAATTGATATTATCAACTCTCTAATTTAACAATAATTGGATATTTCCCAGGTTAAGAAAAACCAAGAAGACTTTGAAGAAGTGTTTTTCCCTCCATGCCAAAAGAAAGATCCCATAGATAACTTATTTTTCTTAACTAGGATGGAAGTAGCATATCTAAGAGATGGGGAAGTTGCAAAATATTGTCAACCATCAAAACTCTGACCTACATCTATGGTTCAAAATTCTTTCTCTCTATTTTCTTACTTGCATAATCCATCATGGAATACTCCTATATTAAGGCATCCATGCCAACCTAAATATAACCCCCACTAATCTTGCCCACGACTTTATCATGACTCATCTTATTATTACATGACTACTCTCCCTTATCTTATTACACAAACATATCATCTACACTTGTCACTAGCTCTTCAACAACATATTGTTTTCCTATCAGTATTAGTCACACAACCCAATCAAGTACATCATAAAAATCCTCCACACCCTACACAAATGCATGTTTAATCCATTCCACACCCTCACAACAATAAGCCAGTGAAACATGCTTAAATGTTGAACTGAAAAAGTTACCAATCATTCCCACCAATTTTATTTTGACTAAACCATTATAGGAAATTTATATTAGGCCCCAGAAGGCTTCAAATCTAAAAATTATAGAAGTTATGGCAGAAAATGAGGTTTCTTCTAGTCTACATCAACAACCCATTGAGATAAATAATAAATTAGAAACTAAAGAACTTCATGATATGAAAACTATGGGAAAACAAGAAAGTAAAGGCCAAATTGAAGATTGGTTTCACATTGTCATTTGTTCACAACATTTCTCCATACTTTTGGTAATCTTTTACAAAAATATTTTCATAGAAACTTTCTCTCTCCTACCTTTGTATTTATTAAGGTCTATTTTTCTAATTTGGGTATGTACATACTTCAGTCATTGTTTTGAAAATGGCTCCATTGGAAATACTCTTAACATAGGGATATTTCACTTTTTTTTTTTTTAAATAGAGTAGTTTAGCGTAGAACAAAAAAAATAAGTACATAAATAAATAAATTTCCTTATATGTAAAAAGAGTGTTGTTTGTTGTAATATGTTGTGTAAATCAATATCGGTGATATATTTTTGAATTTATTCATTTATGTAAACATATTATATTGAAAATCATATTTCTACAAACACTCATCACCATTTTGGAAAAAATTGTTTGTTTATCATATTGTACAACATGTGGGTTTTTATAAAATTATTAAAAGCATAGTTGGGTTGTCATGTTTTGAGGGACCAAAAAGGGATATTTTTAAAAATTGTTTCTATCTCAAGTATCCCTTCATGTCTACACTCTAACACAATTTGGATATCAAATGAAAATGTTATGACCAAAACATTGACTGGATGTCTAGTGGGCAACTCAGGGACAAAGTTGGGACAATAAGTCTTTGGAAACCTAAATGGCTATATTTTACAAACCTATTTCTATGGTATATTTCCCTATGAATCTAGTTTAAAATAAAATTTGAATTACTCTATTTAGATATTGTATGAGAAAGTTATGACCAAAATACTAACTGCCTATCGTAAATCAACAGTCTTAAAACTTAGTTTTTTCTAGTTGTTCATTAGCATATTTGGCCCATCAATTATTATTTCATGAAAACCCTTTTTCTAATGGAGGTAACTGCATGAATATACTTTCATTTCAAATTTGAATAATCTCAATCCATCATTAAATGAAAATATTATGATTCAAATATTGACTAATTGTATAAGATGGGAATAGAAAATAAAATTTTTATGCAGGTCATTATGAGAATGTTTGACATATCGTCTCATAAAATTTTAAAACTTATTTCTAAATTCATTTTTATTTGGAATCACTAAGTCAGAAAAAAAAAAAAAAAAAAAAAAAAAAAAAAAATTGATTAAAGCATTTCTTGTTAGTATGGGCAACCACTACTCTCCCGTATGTAATACATAATTTTTTCTTTGTTTATCTCTCTATGGATTTGTTTTATAAAGTAACTATTTGTTATTTTTTTGCATATTTATTAGATTAAGGGATACCGATCATCTCTCTTCTTACATGATTTCATGTTTTATTGAAGGTAGACACTCAATTTTTGTAGGTCCAAGGAGAATAAAGAAGGCCAATTTATGAACGAGTGATTCTTGAACAAAATTTTAATGGAATAAGACAATTTCATCCAAGAATCTATTAAGCAATTTAATATCATATGGTGTTCGGTCTTTGTAGGTGCTATGATCTAAAATTTTGTTGGATCATAAGAGCTTGCTGAAAAATTGTTCCCTCTATTTCCCACGAACATGAAGAAAACAATGTGAAGACTTTTTCATTACTTGATAGATTCATAATAGGAAAAACAAAGAATTGATTTCCATGTGAAGATCCATGTTATTGTCAAAGCATTTTTCCGTTTTTTTTCCATTCATTCACCATTGATAGATGGTTGTGTTCGAATTATGATACAAGAGTTGTCCTTGATGGCAAATCACTCATCAGTGAGTTCATTTTTTATGAAAGGAAACCCAGAGTGTAACAGATCCATTCAGATGTAATAGGGCATTGGTACATAAGAACATGAAGATGGAATTAAAGTATACTAATCAGAATGAAGAAATTCAAGGTAAATGATGGTGAATTATTTTTTTTAAATGTATACACACGTCCAGTTAGTAAAAATAACATATACACACACTCCTGCAAGAGGAAAAGAATGTACAAGTTGGAAAATCAAGCAATTTCAAGAGTAGAGAATACTAGGGATCAATACCATGGTATTAGCCCATAATATTGAGCATAGCAAGGAATATTTGACCCCACCCAATAATATCTGAGGTATTGAGAAAGACAGAGAACTATATAATGAGGAGACAATCATAAGGCCAAAGTGTGCAAGTGAAAAGGGTTTCTAAGGAATACTTCTATCTAAAGTATAGTTTATGTTGCAGGGTATATGTTGGTGATTTGATCTAAAATATTTTGTGCACCTCGAATTCAATGTTGGATTAGGATCATGAGATCTGAAATGACTTATCATTGAATGATCTGATATTGTTTGGGCTAGATCTAATTGTGTGCACCTGTTTTATTCTTTGAATGTCATGATATGGGTTTGTCTGAAGTTGAGAATAGCAGTGAATTTATGAGTTAATACTTGCAGATCTATATGCTGGTTTTCTTTGGTGAAGTTGCATATACATTCCGGTTCGACTCTTCCAAGTAGCACATGCAAAAGAAAACTATGGTGTTTAGAGATGATTGATCTATTTGATCTGTACTATTGTTTTACAACTATCTGTCAATGAAGTCTTCTTAGATCTGAAATTAAAAATGAATGGATAAAGAGTTTTTGTCTGATTGATTGATTAATTGAGTAAGAAGGGTAATCCTTGCTGCTATCTATTTGGAACTCTGTAAATTGACAGATCATCAAAATTTCATTGATTGGTACAATTTATGGTTCAAAGGTTTTATGATTCAGTATCTTTACAGGTATACGCAGGTTTGGCTCAAGGAAGTAGAGTATACACGCAGGATGGCTTCATTGAAGAAGCATATATAGTGACACATGATTTCTAAGGTTACAATTAGTTTTGGTTGTTGATGCAGTATTCTAGTTTCAGATTTGTGTACTGGTTATAGTGATCTGTCTGTTCCAGTTGATTGGTTGAAATTTATTAAGTTGAATGAATGGTTGATTCAGTTGTGTTATAGGTTTAGTGATAGTTTGATTCAGTATGTCAAAGCTTCAGTGGTTGTTTGATTTTGTATGTGAGAGTTTTAGTGATTGTTTGATTTAGTATGTCAGAGGTTTTAGTGATTGATTAATTTGGTTATGGTTGATTTATATATTGATGATTGAGTTTCAGTGATTAGTTGATGCATATGTATTTCATGGATGTAATGCAATGGTGATTGAATTTTGAGCTTGAATGTTACTAATGGGTCTAGTGTAAAATTATGATGAAAAGTGGCCTTCACATTGTAGTATTGTGTACCAGGATTATCTAGTGTGAAAATTTATGAAATGTGGTCCCTAGAGGATACTGAGGGTTGGAGAATTTTAGTGTGGAAGTCAAAGCTTCCTATGAGTAGTGGCTGGTGATTTGGTCAGGGGTTTGGAGCTCTCATCTTGTAATAGCTGGAGAACAATTCAAGGTTGTAGCCTTCTGTAGGTCGGAGCCTACGTACTAGTAAACATATCAGCTAGTATAAGAACTAGGAGGTTGTAGCTCCCTTCTAGTAGAAGCTGGAGAATGGGAGAAGGTTGTAGCCTTCTGTAGGTGGGTTCCTGCATACTGGTATGAGTCTACACTAGTACAATAATTTAAACAAATTTTCTTATTATGAAAAGAAGACAGAGACGACAACAATAGGTGGTTTTCACCCACATTAGGTTTCCACCTTAAATCTTGGTGTTCATGTTTTTTTCTTATGTGTGATGGTTTATTATGTTATTACTACACATGGTTACTGATTAATGTTTAATAAAGTATCGATGTACTGATTAAAGGTCAACATATGATGAATTAAATCAATCATAAGTTCACTGGATATACGTTGGTTGCCCTAAGAACAGTTGCATGCACACACACGTTCCCTTCAATGAAGTAGCGTATATAAATATGATTATGGAAATGAAAAAATTTATTGACTTGTAAATATTGATTCACCCCTTCCCCTCTAAGTATTATTGTTCCTAGAAACATATTGTTTCTCCCTTAGGAAACAACATTGTTGCATCCGAAATTACACCTATTGTAACTTAAGTTATTTATTTATTGTTTTTCAATAAATTGTTTTTTATTTTATGATTTCTCTTAAGTTTTTATATTTTAAGCATTGTTTACTTCAATTTCATGACTTTCATTCCTTCATCAAAACAAAATAAGGATGTTATTGACTTTCATGTCGTTTCTTCACGTCTATCCATTTGTTCCCTAGTCTTATAAGGTATATGGTTGTCTCATATCTAATATTAAGCGCTCTTATGGTAAGTCTTGTTAGGAATGATTTACTCTTAGTTCCTCAATATTTTTTAAAGTGACTATGATTGCTGGATGACTAATCCTTCATCATATCTCCTTGATAGGACCACCCATTCAGTTAGTTTTTGGGAGGGATTTCTAGAGTCATTCTTGATAATTCATGTCCACAAGCTTAAAATGCTATGCGTATTTTCAAGGTTGTAACATGAAACAATGGCATTCTTGGATAAATAAATCTTGAACCATTAGCTAAATTTTTTGTTTCCTAAGTCAAATTCTTGTTCCCTAAATCACAGTTGTTGTTTCCTTAGTCATAGTTATTGTCCCCTTAGCCATACCTATTGTTTCTTGACTCATAGTTGTTTTTCCCTTAGTGAGAGTTGTTCTTTCATGACTCACAGTTGTTTTTCCCTTAGTCACAACTATTGTTTCCTAGGTCATAGTTGTTGTTTCCTAAGTCAAAGTTGTTGTTCCCTTAGTTACATATGTTGTTTCCTAGGCCACAACTGTTGTTCCCTCAATTACAACTACTATAACCTCAATCACAATTGTTGGTACCTACTTCATGTTTGTTATTACCTGAGTCACGATCATTCTTACCTCAGTCACAACTATTATTATTAGCTCATTCTCACACTTTTTTACACTATCTTGATTTGACATTTGTAGGTCTTCCCATTTTTTTCTCCTTCATGAGTAGGAAAATACTTTTAATGTTTCAGGTCCTCTTTGACATAATAATTTGGTGGTCAGTTTATCTTTTTTTATCTATAAACATAATCCTATCTTTAACTGATAATTCTACAAAGATGATTTAATCATGTCAAGTTTCAACTTTCTTAATTTGTTAACTCCCTCATCTTCTACAATTTATGATGATTACCTCAAAATTGCACTCAAATATTTTCATCACTATCTAATGAACTGTTCCTTAACCCCTATCTTAACAAAGAAAATTATATCTATCAACAATAATTTAAGGTTATTAGTTTTTGAGAAGAAATATTATCCAAGTCAAAAATAGTTACTATAAAACTTTTTACACCATCCCTAGCTCTTAAGGAGCTCACCTACCACCTCATATATTAAGTAATATTTTTTTATTAACAATAATCATAGTTAAATTTTAAACATAAAAAATGAATTCAGGATAGGAGGTACCATCAAGATCTGACCTACCATGATAATAGGTCCTAATAAAATGACATTACCACTACTAGTCACCAAGCCAGGCTGACGACCTTCAGTCATAAAGATGAAGGAGAAGAGGTCTCATCATGAGCCAACTTGTTGATTTTTTTTAGTTTCTTTGCATGAAATTATTATTAAGTAGCTACAAATCTAGAACAATGATATTCAATAGACATCTAAGTAAAATGAAATGATATTGTAACTATGTACTTGTTTCTAATAGATGTGACACTAGCATCTCGATGGGTTAAAAAGGCATCACTCTTGAGGCTATGGATGCATGTTGGTAGTAATGGTCATGCCTATGTTATACAAGTTAATTGAATACTATGATCTACTTGGTTACCGTGTTTTCACAAAACTAATTGCTGATAAAGCCTATTGTTTCATATAAGGTTTACTAGGTCTCATGATTCATGGGGTAATATTTAATCAGTTCTTAGATGATGATGGTTACGATTTATATGATCCGGATTTAAACAGGAACGCAAAAAATTACAGAGATAACCATATACACAAAGATGCAGCGGAAATAATACTTCATTTCATTAATGGAAAATACTGAAACATGCTTACAATCAGAAATGGAAATAAACTAGCTTTAGGCGCATGTAGCTTATCTCTGAGAAGAGATGTGTTGGCTACATCCTCTGAACTGACTTACAATGAGGCTCGAAGGCCTATTTATTGTTGAGAAACAATGAAAAACCCTTAACATTCCAAAACCTAACCCTAGGAGATGAAACGCAAACTGTGGGCCCCGTTTGGGGGTAAGTTGGTACATCAACTTCCCGGGGTCGTAACTTTAGCATATGATCTCCGTTTGACGCGTACAATAGCTCATTAGAAAGATCTATTCGAGCACTGTCATTGTTGGAACGGCAACACTGGTCATGGACCCGTGTTGCTCCTGGGATCCCAAAAAACGTCGTTTAGGGCCTCAAAACGGCTCCGGAAGTTCAGGACCCGAAAAACTGCTAAAAATAGTAAGTTGTGCTACAATTAAGGAAACTGAAAATGTTGAGAAAGACAATGGGTGGGGTCCAGGTGGACTTGGCAGGTGGCCACCAATATCCACCT